>CABHPH010162157.1:1080-30544 GCA_902168325.1 Peromyscus nudipes | reverse complement strand
TCTATCCCTCTCTCTCTCTCTCCGTCTCTCTCTCCACCCCCTCTCTCTCTCTCTCTCATTTTGGAATGCCACAAATGGAACAAGTGTTATGGGCCTGAATGCTTTAGACACCTCATGCCCTTATGCCCTAGCAGAACTCCATCTTCCCTGCCTTGACTCAGCTCTGTCCCTGTCCTTGGTTCTGTTACCCAGTTGTTTGGATCAGACCCTGGCGGCCCTGGCAACCCTGGCAGCCCTGGCAACCGAGGCTCAGCCACCCATCCTCAGTAGATCAATTAGACAGACATAAAACTGAAAAACAGATAAAGGGCATTTATTCCACATAGGGAAAAGGAAGAGCCCCAGGGGCCTGACATCAGGTTTAAGTTAAAACAGAGGCAAGAGGTACGAATAACAAAGCATGCCTGGACAAGGTGTGGTTTTGCCCATCACTGACCCATCTTCAGCTCAGCTCCAATCTCTCCTGCAAGGTGGTCTGGCAAATTGTCAGAGCTATGTGAACTCTCTTTCTAGAAGATGAGTTCTTCCCCTGACTGGTACCAAGGCATCAATCAGCCCTTTCCTTCTCCCAGCATGAGGCTCCGGGGCAAATTCCAACTTCTTGGGGTCCACTGATTCAATAGTTTGATATCCCAGGGGAGGGGTACAAGCATCTCTAGAATATCTTCATTCCTGCTGTCACCAGATCTCTGGCTGGACCCGGGGCAGTGCTAACCGTAGAGGATAGAAGGGCAAGCTTGGGATTGGTCAGATGAGGAGGCAGCAGGGGCTGGTGTACACAGGGAGGCCAGCTGAGTCTGAGCTGGTTAGCGTTTGTCTGTTTGGGGTGGGGTGGGGGACACAGGGTTGCAGGTAGCCCAGGATGACCTCAAATTTATTAAACAGTCATGACTGGCTTTGGACTCAGTGGAAGTGGAGACAAGGGGAATCAGGAGTTCAAAGCCGTCAATGACCATTTAACAAATTCGAGGTCAGCAGACTAGCTCTGGTTTGAGGCTCTGGCCTGAGATTCCTTTGTGACTATACCTGCTGTTCACTTCTGTCTCTCACGAGCATCATGAAAGCTCATCAGTCGAGAAGGAACAGGGTCAGGCATCCTTGCCTTTAGAGCAGAGCAGAAGGGGCAGGGGGTGGGATGTCAGAACAAAGCCCCCAACCCATTGCCAACATGGAGTGCTGGGGATACCCTTAGGATAGTGGCTAGTGATGATTTATGTTGTTTTTTAAAAGAAGTCTGATACATTTCCCAGACTGGCCTGGAACCACAGTCCTCCTGCCTTGGACTCCTAGGTACGGGGGTTACTAGTTTGTACCACCATGGCTGACTACATCTGTTTTAAAGAAGACAAATAGGCTTCCCCTTCCATGTGGGAGGTTTTCCTCTTCTATTCTTCTAGGCACAGGAAGATGCTCTCACTCTTCTTACCTGGTTGTTTAGGTATTTGCCTCAAGTCTCTAAATGATTCCACTTTAGGCATTGCTGATTGATGTGCCAATACGACTATGATTTTCTTTCCCCTTGCCCTACCATACACACACATGCTTTCCATGCTCCTACCTTCCCATCTGGCCATCAGAGATCATTCTTCAGTGATTGCACTGTAATGATATTTGGAGCTGGCTCACATAGTGAGTTTCCTACCCAAACTTTGGTTTTAATATACTTAATTTACTGTGTACTTGTTTCTAGTTAAATTTTAAACACTTGGCTTGTTGTCTAAACCTCTTCTTAAAAATCCCACTCACATTACATAGTCGATTAGCTTCATCTCCTCAGTCTTCTGGAACTCTCTGACATACTCTGGGATAGTTTCCATCAGTTCCTTGTGCTCATCTGTCTTCCTGAGATGCCCCCTCATCCTCCCCAGGAAATGCATTTTGTGTCAGTTTTCTGGTAGATCCTGTGTCCACACTTACTTCTCCTTCTTCTGATACATAATCCTGTAAGCATCTTGGGAGATAATGTGTGGGAAGTAAACTTTGTAAAAATATTGTGATTCTGTTCTCACCCTTGATCGATATTTTGGCTGGGTATAGAAATTTTGGGGAGAAATAATTTTCTTTTAGACTTTTGAAAACAGTACATTATCTTCTAGCATGCCACATGATTTTGAGAATCCCAAAGTGTTGGCTAGCATCCCTCCACTCCCACCCTTGGAACTTGGAAGGACTCTAACTCTGAGGTTCTGTAGCCTTTGTGACTTTGTTTTATACCTTTAGTACTGTTAATTTCTATTTATAGTTCATGGCTCAAGTTTATTTTCATCCATTGTACTTTATATTAAATAATATGTTTCTACATATAAATACTGGCCCATTAATTGCTCTGAATTTCTTTCTGAACTTATATTATTCAAGTATTGGATTTCCATGGACTAAGCCTCTATTTTTTTTTTTAATCTTTTAGTTCTTCTTTATATGCCTATGTAGTTTTGTTGTTTGGAGGGAAGAAGTTCAACTTTATTTTATTTTACTTTGGCTTTTCAAGACCAGGTTTCTCTTTGTATCCCTGGCTGTCTTGGAATTCACTCTGTAGACCAGGCTGGACTCAAACTCACAGAGATCCGCCTGCCTTTGCCTCTCAAGTGCTGGGATCAAAAGTATGTGCCACCACCACCCAGCACAGCTTTATCTTTAAAGCTTCTGTTAAGTTCATTTTTGCACTATTGTTTCAAGAGCTATTTTTGTTCTGAGTACAATATTTCTTTTTTATTCATACTCTTTTTGATTTATGATTGCAAAGTCTTTTAGGTATAAGTGGTAATACTTTCTTTCCTTTTCTTTTAAGAAAGGGAACTTGTTAAGAAGCCAGAGATGACCTTGAACTTCTGAGGAGTAAAATTTCAAAGTTTTTAAAAGTTACTTTTATTTGCCTCTTTTTCGTTTGTATTTGCTTGGTCGCTGATGATCCTTGTTCTTCTGCTCATGTTTAGAACTACTGTTCTAAGAGGTTGACCAGATGTTCTGAACCTGAAGTGGATCCTTGGCCTTCACTTTAGCCCAATATGCATGCATTACCATCACCCACCTGCAAGGACCACAATTCAAGTTGTTCTTCCCCCCCCATTAATTGATCGATATTGATTGATCGATCAGTCATTGATTCATTCAGACAATCATGACGTCATTCACTCATTGGGAACCGAACTCGCCACCTCTGCCAGCACAGGCCGGTGCCTAACCTCTGAGCCACCTCTGCGGCTCACTTCAAGTTGTTCTTAATTGTAGGTGGCACAGTGGGGCTGGGGGAGTCTCATTCTCAGCAGCTCTATACTTTTCATCCCATGCTGCTTTAATATTCAGAAAAAGATTTCATAGTCTCTTACCTGGAGAGACAGGAGCTGGCCAGAAGAATTCTGGACTCTGAGTGGGACTGTGAACTGGGGGTGTCAGTGTTCCATGTGTACACACTGACCAGAGGCCCATGTCAGGATGGCCTCCCCCTGGCTCCCACATCCAGTTCTGCCTGCTGTCTACCCGCCCAGGGACCCTGGGCTTTGCTCTTTCCATACAATAGACCTCAAGCCTTCTGCCAAGACACCCACTGTCACAGCTCCGCGTTTATCCCCACATTGAGGACTGTTTCCCGAGACTTCTCGGAATACTACCATTTACCTCTTCCTGTGTGGCATCTGTTTCCCAGGGGCTGGCAGACCCGTTACTTCTCACCATCTGCTCTTCAATTGCCAAACTTTAATGCAATTGTTTCCTACTCCATTCTCTTTATCCTTGGGACTTACACCCCTAAAATATATTTTAATGTCAGTTTAGTGGTTTCAAGAGGGGGCAATTTTATTCATAAATCAAAGTTTTCATTAACTTTTATCAGTATTTTAATTTATATATATTATCTAAATATATTATGAGAATATTAAATTTTTGTCTCTATTAGTTATCATGAATGTTTTGTGTATCTTTAATTTTAATGAAGACTTTTGTGCACTAAAGGTTTTATGTTTCTAGGATTGAAAATGATCACTTTCCCCCTAAACACCAATTTTCTCAGCATTATTTATTGCATAATCATTCATCTCTCACAGGGAATATGATTCTGTGCACCTTAGACTAAGCTCTTTTTTTGTTGTAATGATGAAATACATTTTTGTTTTATTTCTTTAAAATAAGCACACATTTTCGTGTTTTCTGCTTACCTGTACATAGTATATATATTGGAAATTGTATAAAATGGACAAAGAAAACAGATCAATCAAAATTCTACTAGTCAAGTGACAACCACACCTCACATTTTATGCCATAATCTACCCAGTTTTTATAAACACATTGCTTTTAATAGTTATATTATCCATTCATACTAATTTTTAATTTACATTATTTACTTATTTAGCGGGGGATGGGGAGGTGCTGCAGTGAATATGTAGATATCAGGAAGACAATCTGCGGGGGTCAGTTCTTTCCTTCGTCATGTGGGTCCCAGGGATCCAACTCAGGTTATCAGGCTTGGCAGCCCTTAAATTCTTATGTATCCTAGGCATTCTCTTTCTGAGCTGCCTGTGTTTCCAGGAGGAGTCTTATGTCTTCAACTAGAATCTCACTGCTTATTTTTATTTGTGTGCGTGTGTGTGTGTGTGTGTGTGTGTGTGTGTGTGTGTGTGTGTGATGTGACAGACTTTTCCTGGGGAGACATAAACAGATGTCTACTCATTCCTGATAGAGAACTGACAACAGACCAAAGTATGGACACCAAAGTCCAGCTTGGTGAGTCGATGAGTTTTATTGAGGTTACTTACAGGAATATGGGTGGGTGAGGAGTTACAGGAGCAGAAATGACTCAAAGACAGTTGTCCACCCCCACATGGGTGACAGCTCACAAAGCCTGGAACCTGGAGCACACTGCACAGTCTGCAGACAGCCCAGTAGGTTAGAGTGTCCTTTCTGGTGCCTCAGTTGGTTTAAACCTCATCCTGGCAGCTCAGTTGGTTTCTGCTTATTCCGGACAGCTGTTCTGTCTCAGAGTCTTTGCTCTTTTCTGAGTCTTCTTTGCAGCTCGGCTGTGCTTACTTGGCAGGGAGGGTCTTAGTGAATCCGGTCAGTTTCAGGGAGTTCTTGGAGCTATTGTTTTGTTTTTTGTTTTTTTGTTTTTAGTTGTGTACCTCCCTGATTAAGGAGCTCCCCAGTAGGATGGAATGTTGTAATTTCAGAGGAGACTGTTGCACAACACTGAGGGAAAAATGAAATGAAATTTATTTGCTCACCACCAAGCTGGTCCTCCGTTATGTGGTGCATCTACATCCTTAGGGTTGTTTTTAGATGGGAATCTGCACATTCGGGGAAACACCAGGGGATGTTGTTGTAGTTGTGTGGTTCATTCCATGGAGCTGCATCTCAAGAGCTCTGCTATTCCTGATGCCCATCATTTCAGAGACCCAAACAGCTGGGAAGCCTGGAGCACACTACACAGCCTGCAGGCAGCTCAACAGGCTGGAGAGCGTCCTTCCAGGTGGCTCAGCTGGTCTTTGTTTCTTCTGGGTGATTCAGCTGGTCTCTGCTTCTTCGAGCAGATGGGCTTCTGAAAGCCTTCTTTGCAGCTTGTCTTGTTTAAGCATGACTCTCAGCAGACTTTACTCTTTATCTGCACTTGGGAAAGGAGGGTCCTAGTGTATCTGATCAGTTTCAGGGACTTCCTGAAGCTATTTTGAGTTGTGTACTAACTTGTGTACTATTTTGAGTTGCTGTCCTAACGAGCATCCTTGAAGTAGTTCACCTCCTCCTAGAACATACTGTTGTTTCACTCCCCTGTAAACATCCTTTCTTAAGTTTCCCTCCAAGATGTAAGGCTTTAATTTCAGAAGAAACTACATAATAGTGTGTGTGTGTGTGTGTGTGTGTGTGTGTGTGTCTGTCTGTCTGTCTGTGCGGCGTATGTGCATGTGTTTCCTTGACCATACATGACTCAAACAGAATTCAGAGGGAGGGGCCAGGTGTCCTCCTCTATCGCTCTGCTTTGTCCCTTTGAGGCAGAGTCTCTTACTGAACCTGGAGGTCATGTTATTTCACCTAGGGTGGCAGCCAGCAAGTCTTCGCAGTCTTCCTGTCTCTGCTCCCCTCACTGAAGGAGTTGCAGGTGGGTGTGGGACAGTCCAGCTTTTTACATGTCTGCTGGAACTCAGACTCCTGTCCTCATGTGCCTGCAGCAGGACACTCTTAAAGACCGAGTCATCTCTCCATCCCATCCCTCACTGTTTTAAAATTAGTAACTTGGTTGCATACTTTTATTTATTGGTTGGGTGAGTTTTTCTTCATCATCTTTCCTTTAAAATTATTTCTAAAGTATTCTGGCTCTTTTTCATCATTCCAGAATTAGTTTTCAAAGCATTTTACTGAATAAAATAACAAACATCTTGGAATTTTGCTAGCATTTGCATTACATCAGTAGATTAACTGGAGATATCTGGCATCTTTGTAATGTTGAATTTTTCTTTTAAGGAACATGTTGTATATATGTCTCATCTATGCAAATTATCATTTGTTTTCCACTAGTTTTATTTTTAAAAATTATTCCAAAGTCATTAAGGAGTGTGTTCCCGTCTATATTTTATGAGCACCCACACTATTGCACTTGCTTCCTACAGAAAATTCTTCTCTAAGTCTTCAGGAAACTTCCTTGCTGTAACATTCTGCACAGACCAAAGTCAGGCTGGGTTTTCTATCTGCTCATCATTGACTGGGTGAAACTGAGTCACAGTGAGGGTGAGACTGAGTCACAGTGAGCGTGTGACAGGGTGCCCTTTGCTCCTCCTGTCTGGAACACTTGGGAACCGACACTTTTCTTTCCACTTAAACTTTCGGTTTCAGTTTTGGAAACAGCCCCTGAGCCCTGTGTGGATGCTTAGCTTGTGTTTTGCCAGCTTCCCAGCCTGAAGCTGGCCGTCTCCCGTTCCAACTATTTATTTCTCCCTCTCCTGTAAAGTCACTGAGTTTATAGTTCCTTGGACAGTGTGATGAGACCAAAATCCCCTTTATTTTTTATATTTAAAAAATTACATTTATTCCCTGGGGGAGGTGCCGCACACATCGTGGTTCTGAGGACAACTTGCAGGAGTCAGCTCTTTCTTTCCACCATGTGGGGCCCGGGGGTACGACTCGGGTCACCAGGCTTGACAACAGGGGCCCTCACTTGTCGCACCATCGTGCTGGCCCCAGCTCTCCCTTTCCTCATCACGGCAGCTTCCAGGACTCTCGCCTTCTTTTATTAAGTGACCGAATGGCTCAGAATTCCAAAAGTCTCAGCAGGACCCCTCCCCTTCTTGTCTCACGAGCGAGACTCTCAACCCTGAAGAACACAGACTGAGTGGACCCTGGGATGCTTCATCAGCATCGTCTGGAGTCTTATCATGACTTCTTGGATCCTCCCACAGACGTGCTGGCCGGTCGGGGCCTCTTAGGGTTCTGCACGTTTTAACAGAACCGTATGTGATAGGCATATTGGTGACAGGGAATCAAAGAGGCTGGCAGAGGGGGCAGGGAGGGAGGGAGGGAGGGAGGTAGAAAAGGAGGGATGGATGGTGGCTTCTTGACTTATTTCCCATGGAAGTGTGTCATCTTGGACTTAGGATATAGATCATCAATAAGGTCACCTGTGAAGTTGTAGTTTGGAGGATAAAGCACATGTCAGATGACCAGGGACCATCCTTATTAATGATGTAGTCACACTTGAACTTTGGTTTTTATCTTAGGGTGCTGCCCAAAGTGTTTGTCTTTTTCTGCATTCCTTGGGTGCACCGACAAAATGTGGAAGAGACATATTTGGAGTGTTTACTCCCTCTCCAGGTTACCTCACGAGCAGCCTGTCCCCTCATTACCCCAGCTCTCCCCGTCTTTCCCCAGGCTTTGCCACCTTCTTTGAGATGGGCAGAACCTGCCCTTCCTGTCATCTCAAACACTTCCTTGTATTTCATTTCCTCATACCTCCTCTCTCTGGATGGGAACAAGGAGAAACCACTGGGAACAATGTGAAGAAGAAGAAAACCCTAGGTCTACGTGAGTCACTGCAGATGAGGTGCGGATGCAGCCTGAACACTAGGGCCAGGCCCTGGGCCCACCCAAGACCTGATTTGTTCCTCTCCCATGTGAAAATAACAGTCATGATGGTGCATGTGCAGTATGGTCTACAAACACATAATTTCCCCTGCACCACTTGAAGCGAGTATAAGTGTTAGTCCTATTGTATAGAAAGGTAAACTTAAGTACAAAGAGATGAGGTGACTCAGTTGTTTTCCATTGAATCTTGTTCCTAAGTGTCCCAGTCTGCTCTGGCTGCCATAGCAAAATACCACAGACCGAGCAATTCAACCCTTGTCAGCACAGAACTCAAAGGGAAGAGGAGAATTTATTCTCGACCGAAATGGCCAATCATCCGTTGCCCAGGAATGAGGATTTCGGTTGCTCAGAATAACACTCTAACGTGGAAATGGCTTCATGAAGTTTTTATAGTTACACAACAAAAGAAAGTTGTTAGCCAAGGTGCTTTCAAACACACTGGTGAAAACATCAGGTAGGCAGGGTGCAGAGAGGCCAGGAAGTCTCTGCTGTGGCTTCAGAGCCTTTCTGATGACATTCTTGGTGTTTGGATGGTGACAGCTGATGCTCTGATAAGTTGATACAGTCCCTAAAGTTTTACCTGACAGTCACAAGGATGCTGAGTGAGACACAGGGTGAGCAATGGGTGACTACTATGTAATCTAAAGAGCCCAAGATAATTTCTATCGGAACGTAGTACTGCATGTACTCACTCAATTTTATGATTGTTATTGATTAGGGAATATGTGTGGAGGTCAGAGGACAACTTGGTGGAGTTACATCATCTGTCCCTCCACTTTCTGTGAGTTCCTGGGATCAAACCTGAGTTGTCAGGCTTACAAGATTGGGTAGCAATGCCTTTTCGTGCTGAGCCATCTCCCCAGCCCTGACAACCAGGAAATTTGAACCAGTTAATCAGTCTTAGAACATCTTTACATGTATGACTTTCTCGTCCCCTGGACACTTCAGTCCACCCAACAGAACCGTGCTTTTCTCATGGTTCTGGGCTGGACATTTGAGAACAGGATGCATGCATTCTTCAGCTCTGGTGAGACCCCTCTTCTGGCTTTCAGGTGGCATCTTTTCTGTTGGATTCCCGTGTAGTGGAAAAGCTCTCATCTTGTCAATTCTCCTCATAAAGATACTAATCCTCTCTTGGGGGACCTCATCTGCATGACTTCATTTAAACCCCATTCCTTCCCCGAGGTCTCGTCTCTTGATACCATCAGATTGAGGCTAAGGATGGAACACATTTAAATTAGGGGAAGTGCCACCGTTTGGTCTATGCAGTGAGTCATGTCGGCTTCCACAGAAGTAAGCGTTGGGAAAGGCGGACGGTGCTCACAGACCTTCCATCTTGGGAGCATCCTAAAGGGGGTGTGTGTGTCATATCTTCTAAGAGAAAGACTTGTTGGTCAAGGAAGCCCTGGATCTTCAGTGACTGGAAGGTCTCCCCTGGATCAGTCTCCTGTAGGTATGACTTCCAACCTTGCTGCTGTAGCTCCCTTGGGTGAATCCTGAAGCCAGCGTAACTAGTTGTCTTTAGTCCTTTGCCTCATGGCTGTCTGTCACCAGTAGGTGCCGGGACTTATTTGTGATTCTTCCTGTCAAGGAGATGAGGGTCTCAAAAGAGGAATTGAGAGTTGGAGAGATGACTCAGCAGTTAAGAATGAATACTGTTCTTGCAGAGGTCCTGAGTTCAGTTCCCAACATATCAGTCAAGTCACAATTGCCTGTAACCCCAGTTCTAGGACATCTGACACCATTTTCTGGCCTCCATGGGCGCTGCACTCATGGATGTATACCCTCACACAGGCACACATACATATA
This sequence comes from Peromyscus nudipes, assembly GCA_902168325.1. Lineage (NCBI taxonomy): Eukaryota > Metazoa > Chordata > Mammalia > Rodentia > Cricetidae > Peromyscus > Peromyscus nudipes. Next base: position 20,677 of record CABHPH010162157.1, on the reverse strand, counting down.
GATATTTTTTTTAAAGAGAATCAAATATATGAATAAATAACTGCAGGCTGTGTAGTAAGTATAATACTGTGATATTTTAAGGAGTGCTGTAGCAAGAGAAGAACATAGTTGACTTTGCTTAGGAACACAGAGGATATGGCACTTGAGCAATGGTGGGGGCTGAGAATGTCGCTCAACTGGTAAAGTGCCTGTATAGCATTCCGGGAGCCCTAGGTTCAGTCCCTTGGTGCATGCCTGTAACTCTAACACTGAGAAGCGTACTTGCATTCATGTTTCTGCCATGGTAGATGCCATGGTGAGAATGGCAGGATACTCACAAACCTGCCCCCTCAGCATCCTGTATTCCAAAGGCACTAGGGAACAGAAGCTGGTAGAGGAAATTTAATTTATTTACACATTGGCCAACCCAGGGAGAGGGTTTTCTTCCCGTTACGCAAAGATTAGAACATATGTTGATTTAGCTATAAGGTTAACTAGCCCTTTGAGGGATGGAGGCTAAACCCTGGATTGTCTCCATTATCTCTTCTAGAGACAAGTTTTTATTCAAATTCAGGTGAGGAAATAAATGGGATCTTAAATATCCTCCATTCTTTAAAATGTTTATTTTGGGGCTGGAGAGATGGCTCAGTGGTTAAGGACACTAGCTGCTCTTCCAGAGGACCTGGGTTCAATTCTCAGCACCCATATGGCAGCTCACAACTATCTGTAACTCCAGTTCCAGAGGATCCAACACCCTCACACAGAGAGAAGCGCATCAGAAGTTAGCCTACAAACACCCCAGCACTGCCCTCAGAATAGGTGGACACTACAGGCAGTGTGAGCCGTAGAGCATGGAAACTAAATTTGGGTCCTCTGGAAGAGTAGCAGGTGCCTGTAACCACTGAGCTACCTTTCTAGCCCAGAAAAGACTTTTTAAAAATGAAAACGAGGGCCAGCAAAATGGCTCAGTGGCTAAAGGTACTTGCCCACCAAGCCTGATGACCCGAGTTTGGTCCCCAGGACCCACATGGTAGGAAAGAGTCAACTTCTGCTGTTGTTAACTGGCCACCACACACATGGGTGCACACACACAAACAAATAAAATGTGAAAAAGTAAATTCACCATCCTTCAGCAAGAATCGTTAGAATTGGATTTTGACAATATCAGAATTCTGAAATGAGTTTATAGATAGTAAAAACAGCCATAAAACTACACAAACAAAGGCACATCTTCGACAGCCTAATGAAGCACCCAGTGGATATTTGTGCAAGCTTTATGACACAGCTACAAACTGAGAAGAAACCAGAACGGTTTTTTAAAGTGTCCGCAGGTTTTTGGTGGTGGCGGTTTCAGCACGGGAAGGATTCCTGCTCTCCTGGGTCCTGGTGATAATGAAACGGCCAGGACCCAGGGACCCACTCACATGGTGTGGTTTATAATCGTAAATTAGAGTATTTATGAGGACCAGAGAGGGCAAGTTCTTATGAATCATCACTCTGTGGGGTCAGGGCTACATACACTCAGAGAACGGAAGCAAGAGAAGTGTGGGCTCCTCTTGGTCTGAAGGGTTGAGTTACAAAACCCCAGTGGACACTTGGAACTGCACTTAATACTGAACTCTGAAATGATATGTTCTTTCCTATACATGTGTACCAGTGATGGAGTTTGAGTTATGACTAGGCACAGTAGGTGATTAATATAATATCCAGTGATAAAATAGAATTATGATAATAATTATGATGCCTTATCATGATAATGATATCTTTTGAAAGACTTGAGACAAATATTTCTGTTTTCAGAGCACATTTGACCACATGTAACTGAAATCATTGTAAACAAAACCATGGATAAGGACAGATGACTGTCCAAGTGGGCGTTGACTCCCCATCCACTCAGTGAGCATTTGATGAATGAATCAGGTGTGCGAGATTATGGCTAATAATGAACTATGAGTTCTGTATCTTGTGCCATGTACGCTATGATTACCCTCCACACAACAATGCACACCATGCTGTCCCCTTCCTGTCCTGATGCTCAGCTTAGGATTCTAAAATGAAGGCAGTTACACACCTGCATTCACACACATACATTACCACACCATCCGTGTGTTTCAACCCTCTCTGCACCATTCTATCTATTTTACTTTGGAACTTCATGGCTAGATTTTTGAGTCTAAACTTCAGCTGCATGTTGCCCTGCCCAAAGGCGAAGAGCCATAGTGGGTCTGTTTGCTTTGCAAAAATGCAGAAACTGAGTTTGATTTCCAGAACCCACATAAACAAACAAACAAACAAACAAAAAACCAGCTGTGGTGATGGGCACCTGTAATTCCAGAGTCAAGGAGACAGAGACAGGTAGATAGTGCCTAAGGAACCACACTCAGGATGGTCCTCTGGCTTGCGCATACACAGACATGTACCTGTGCACCACCCCCCCACATCTGTACCTACTCCCACAAAAGTGTCCAGATTCAGTAGGTCACAGTGACAGCTGCATCCAAGTTGGGGGAGCCCTTTGTGCCCCCCAGATTCCAATGTTCAGAGATGATGAAGAGGTGGGTAAGCCTGGCCTGCTAGTGAGCAAGTTATGGGGGCTGCCTACTGCATGGCTTCTCTGCAGACTGACTAAGCCGTGCTAGTTGTCACAGGCAATCAGAGGGAGAAGCCTTCCAGGAGTCAGATGGGTCTGGAGGTCATACATCTACCTGCTGTGATAAGGAACCTGAGGGCAGAGGCCTGAAGTTGCCCTTGGTTCATAGGAGCACAAAGGAATCCAGCAACCTAGTTTTGAGGCTGCACAAGTCTCACCAGTGTGGGAATAACTTGTTGGGGGCCTGAGATGGAGAACCGCATGATGTGACCTGTGCTGGGCCTGGGGTGGAGAGATACTGTGTTCTCTAAGTCCCCTGCTGGCCTCACACAGTGCCTCAGAGCCTGAGCCCTCCTCCTGGTGTTTCATCTTGTCCAAAGTCACACAGGCTTCATGGCTTCTCCTCAGAACTCAGCAGAATTCCCTGCAACTGAAGGAGCAGGGGCCATGTGTTGCCACTGAGCTAAGAATTGGGCTCAAAAGGCCCTTTTGGACTTGCAGCAGGGCAGTGTGGGAGGGGCTTGGTGGTGACATCCTTCCCCTCCTTCAGGCTGCCCATTCTCCAAGGAGGGACCTTCGCTTTTGTGACACCCTCTCTGGCCATGCTCTCTCTTCCTGCCTGGAAATGCCCGGAGTGGACTCTCAATGCCAGCCAGGTCAACACCAGCTCTCCTGAATTCATTGAAGAGTGGCAGAAGAGGATCCGAGAGGTAACGGGAGGGGGGGCTGCTGGGGTGATTCACTTGCTCATCATTATCCAACTCCCTGTAAGAAAGATGTTTTACTTAAGCCACTGACCCAGACAAAACAGACAAAGGGCCTGCCCTCAGGAAGCTGGCAGTCAGTGATGTGTGCGTGTGTGCGTGCGTGCATGTGTGTGTGTACATGATGGGAGGGACAGAGAGAAACACTCAAGTAAGAAAATGAAAACAAAACAGGGTGACGGGCGGGAGAGGGTTTGGAGTTGCCTGGATGGAGAGCACGGAGACAGAGCATAGGTCTTCTTGAGAACACTCTTACATGCTCCGAGGAGGCAGCATTCAAGACACATTCATATTTTCTTTAACGCATCGACTATTTATTTTTGTGTTTGTGACATGCAGGGAGACCTAAAGCAGGAGTCAGCAAGCTGTGAGTCTTGGACTAAGTCCATCTATGGCCTGATTGATATATATATTTATAAGTGTTTGCTTGCCATGCATGTATGCATACCACATGCATGCAGTGACCTTATAGGCCAGAAGAGGGCCTCAGGTCCCCCGGAACTGGAGTTAAAGGTAGTTGTGAGCTACCATGTAGGTGCTAGGAACCAAATCTTGGTCTTCTACAAGAGCAGCAAGTACTCCCTAACGTTTGAGCCATCTCTCCATCCTCTGTGGCCCATTCGTCTATTGCCATGGACTAAGAATGACTTTTCTATTTCAAAAAGGTTGTTTGGAAAAAATAATACGAGGCAGAAATGACACATGGCACTCACAATCTAAACATTGTCCTTCTTGGCCATTCACAGATAGAGTCTACAGACTCCTACTGTACAACACAGCCCAGGCCTGGGTTCTGGTGGCCCAGGGTCAAGGTGGCCCGTCACTTTCCATTTCCCTAACATTGTCCTGAGGAATCTCAGCACAGTGAGCCCCAAAGCCGGGTCTGCCACATTGTTAGATCCTTCCACTGGCCAAGGTTTTCCAGAGTGCTGACTAACAGAGAAAGCTCTTTCATGCCAATCTCTTTGCTTCAGTTGATGAGTGCCTGGCTGTCTTATTCACTCTTGAGATGGAGTGGATCCCTGTGTCTACTGAACATCTGTCTCAGTTGCGGAAGCCAAAGATGGTCAGTGGGCTGACCGGACAGCGCAGGTCCAGCCACAGATGAGAGCGGCCACAGGAAAGCTGACACATTGAGACTGAAGGAACTGTCAAAGAAAAGTGAACAGATTCTGTTTCTAAAGAAATGGGTGCAGAAGAAAAGAGAGAGAGTCGTGGGATCGGGTGTTCAAACACATGAGCCTGTATGGTATTTTCACGTGTGAAACACAACAGCCATGTATTCATTCACATTGAGAAAGTTAACAGTAACTCTGTAAGAATAAATTTAGGGGATTGAGATGCATCGCAGTTGGTAGAGTGTTCGCTTTAGCGTGCATGAAACCCTGGGTGTGATCCTCCGCAGCCCGTAAACCAGAGGTAATGCCAACACCCTGGAGGTCGGGGCAGAGAATCAGAAATTCAAAGTCATCTTTAGCTACATAGTGAGTTCAAGGCTAGCCTGGACCCCATGAGATCCTGTTTCAAAATAAAATACAATATTTTTAATGAGAAGGGATACCATCATCCTGTTAAAGCAAAAAAGGAGAGACAGACTCATTCAATCCACTAGATCAGGCAGCACAGAGCCAAATCCGGCCTGTTAATGAATTGCTCAACAGTCCACAAGCTAAGAATGGTTTTTTACGTTTTAAGTGCTAATTTTTAGAAACATGAAAAGAAGGATAAAATACCCTGGCACATGGAAATTATACGAAACTCCATTGTCACTGCCTGGAAATGAAGTTCTGATGGAACAGGGCTTGCGTATGTGTTCTCGGCTGCCTGGAAACACTGCCACACTGCCCGTAGGGCCACAGAGCCTAAAATACTCTAACTGGCCTGGGAAAAGGTGCCGAGCACTTGCCGCAGAAAGTGAAAGACAGAAAAGCAGAGAAGCAGGATGTGGAGTGCCCTGCTGTTCTTGTGAGGAGTCTTCCTCCTCTCTGCGACTCCAATCCACAAGTAATTGTGAAAGCTATGTCCCCAAAGCGGCAGTTAGTGAAAATGTCAGCTCCCGTCCCTTACATTCCTTTGGGTTCCCGTTTGGCCTCTGCACTGCCTGAGAAAGTACTGCCGAGGTGTAATGGGGTCGGCCCATGGGCTGCTGTAGCCAGCCCTGTGGGGTAGCCTGGTCCCCACTGAGGCCCACACTTTCCCTCAGTTGCAGGGTGCTGTCATGGTGGCTTCCTGTGTCCAGATGCTGGTGGGTTTCTCCGGTCTCATTGGCTTTCTCATGCGCTACATCGGTCCCTTGACCATCGCCCCAACCATTTCTCTGGTGGCCCTTCCTCTCTATGAATCTGCCGGCAATGACGCCGGGATCCACTGGGGGATTTCTGCCCTGTAAGTATTCTCTGAGAAAGGGAGGCCATCTCAGTCCTGTTTGGTAGAAGGTTACCCACGAAACACTTTTGGAATCCAGGATATTGGCTTAAAAATACTTCCATGGGCATTGTCATATCTTTTTTTTAAAATATCTATTTAATGTACATTGGTGTTTTGCCTGCATGTATATCTGTGTGAAGGTGTCCGGTCCCCTGGAACTAGAGTCACAGACAGTTGTGAGCTGCCACGTGGGTGCTGGGAATTGAACCTGAGTCCTCTGGAAGATCTCTCCAGCCCCACATTGTCTTATCTTTAAAAGTGTAACAGTTGATCCTTAGAATCTATTATGACTGTTAGACATTTTAACCTTATTGATTCTCATAGAAACCAGTTTATCACAGCAGTGTATAAGAACAGGTAGGGTTTATGAAAACTTGACTCTACTGGTCCCTTGCCAGCTAGGGTTTCATTGAGCTGAGAAGGGTACAAAGAATGGCCCCAGCTCAAAAGGGTGTTTATAGTCTATGAGAGAAGACAGATCCAATAACCCGAAATACTGGGGGACAGCCACAAGTCACAGGGTGCTGCATGTGTGTAGGACTGGGGTGTTTATCGGGGGCTGATGACAGCCAAGGAGGCTTTTACACTGGAGCTTAGGAGCTTAGTGGTGGCGTTCTCATTCACTGTGCCCCCCTTGTGCTCTGAGAGACATGTGAGGGGCATCAGATGTCCAGAACTGCCTGGGAGATGTCTCAGACTCCAGCCTCGGTGGCTGTCACGGCTGGCTTGATCCTGCTACCAGCTGATCATTTCTCTCTGACTCCCAGAAGTGACAGTCTCCTCCTCCGCTATTTCCCCTCAGCCAGGAGCATCTCCCTATGGGGCTTGACTCCTCTTCAGGGATGGCAGGGCTCTGCCTGTGCTTCCTACAGGGACCAGCGAAGCCACGGACGCCACCGCGACATGATGGCTCAGCTTCCTGGCCCATTCCCAGAGCCTGGAAAGGGTACCCTGGCCCCACCAGGAAGAAGTCAGCCCACCAAGTAGGCGTGGTCATTTGTTTCTGTTTCAGGACCATCTTCCTCATCGTGCTGTTTTCTCAGTACCTCAAAAACGTCGTGGTACCTGTGCCCATGTACGGAAGAAAGAAGAAGTGCCACGTCTCCAAATTCAACCTGTTTCAGGTCTTCCCTGTAAGAACCACCCCTCACCATCTTTTCACTCTCGGTTGGCTGTGTGGCGCCCCCTAGTGGTTGGTGGCATACAGTCTCGGGTTCGCACCTGCATGGAACAGACAGCCTTAGCTCCTGGCTGCCTGCATAACCAAGTACGGGAATGACAGGCACACCTCCCATGATTCACGGGTACCTCCTTTTCCAGAGCCTTCTAGAAAGATACTTCCACACAAGTTTCTCTCTGACTCCCAGAAGCAACAGTTCCCATTGCACCATTCGGCTTCAGCCAACAGTGTCCCCAGGGGAGCATCCACTAAGTGTTCTGGGATCCCAGCGCGTTTCAGACTCTGCTAGAGGAGTGGGTCTAATCCCATGGCACAGATGAAGATAAGCACATGGTGTGAGAGCCAGATTGTCACGCTTTTGCCACAGGCTCTGCCCAGTGTGGACATTTCTGTCCCACTTTGCCCAAGGTCTCTTCCCAGAGTGAGTTTTCTGCCTCTCTTGCTAATTTATCCATGGACACAGCAGATTCCTGTTGTCAGCAGCAGGATCCATAACCTGGCACACCCTGGTCTCAGAGCATCCCACACACCCACACAGAGGGGGTTGGGGCAGGCAGAGTGTGAAGGGCCGCTTTCTCTCTCCGGCAGGTGCTGCTGGCCCTCTGCATCTCCTGGCTCTTCTGCTTCGTGCTCACTGTCACCAACACCCTCCCCAAGTCCCCCATGGCATATGGCTACATGGCCCGTACGGACACCAAAGGCAGCGTGCTGAGCCAGGCCCCTTGGTTTCGCTTCCCTTATCCAGGTGAGGAGAAATGGGTGTCCTTATTGTTTGGGACACGTGTTTCCTGGGACTGTCTGTGGGATTCAGGACGTTAGATGGAGGGTTGAAAAAGGTTGGGGAGGGATTGCAAGGGGAGATGGGCTCCAGGGAGACTCCTATGAGAAGAGGGTGAGGAGGGAGATTCCAGGCTGTTGTGAGGTGTGCACGTGTGTTAGTGGGGACTGAGTCCAGGCTTCATGCTTGCTCCAAAATTGCTGTATGGCTGATATAGAGCCTCAGCCCTTTTTCACTTTTTCTTTTGAAATAGAATACTGCTAAGTTGCTTAGGGTGCCCTTGAACTTACTCAGAAGGACGGGAGAGCCTTAAACTTGTGATCCCCCTGCCTCAACCACCTGAGAAGCTGGGAATTCAGACACTAAGCCCACGTTGTTCTGAAAAGCCCTTGGGAACAGTAGCCAAATGCCCCTATTTCAGGAACTCCTTTAGAGCTATCCTAAGCCCTTCACCCTCCTCCATGTTATCCAGAAGCCCTGGCCTTGGGATATGTGAGGGCAGATGAGAGAGGCCTGACTTTCAGGCAGATCTTTGGATCTCCTGATAGGTTCAGTGGACCTCAAACGAAGGAGGCTTAGGGCTGAGTTAGAATATTTTGGGGGAGATCAGAGCTTCCTTTAGACCACTTCTAGTCTCCCCTTGAAGTGTATAAAAGTAGCCAGGGCTGAAAAGTGGCCTGTCTGAATCATGGATTGTGGATATAATGATGTCTCTCTAGTGGAGGTTTAACTCCCAACGGCTCCAAGGCTCTCTTTGAAGGAAGCATCATTTCTACCTTTCTGTGCATTATGATCTCCGAGTCTGGACATCTGCTCCACCTCAGGGTGGAAGGGAGGGCAGGAGCTGCTGAAGCTCTGGCAATTGAGAGCTTCCCAGGCTTGAAAGCCTTCCTGAGACCCTTCTGGCAAAGATGACTTGGGGTCTAGCAGCTTCCTCTGCCCAGACATTCCCCTTGGATTACCTCTGCAGGACAGTGGGGCCTCCCCACCATCAGCCTGGCTGGAGTCTTCGGGATCATTGCTGGAGTGATCTCCTCCATGGTGGAGTCGGTGGGCGATTATCATGCCTGCGCTCGGCTGGTCGGGGCCCCACCCCCTCCGAAGCATGCCATCAACCGTGGCATTGGCATCGAGGGCCTTGGCTGCCTGCTGGCAGGGGCCTGGGGGACCGGGAATGGTACCACCTCCTACAGCGAGAACGTTGGGGCACTGGGCATCACCAGGGTAAGGCTGCTGATGGAGGCTCCTGGGGCGGGGCTGGGTCCCTGCAAATTAGTTTCCTGTTATGGCTGTGACAACTCACAGAGACTGGTTTTAGACAAGTGTCACCCCGCTGATCTGGCCGTCAGAAATGAGATGGGACTGCATGCAGGTGTGGACAGGGAAATACTCCTCTTGGGAGGCCTTTTCTACAGGCTGCCCGGTCCGTAGTCTGTGGCCCTTTCTCCCATCTTCCCCTGTCACGGATGTGAAAAGTTGTCTGCTGACAAAGACTCGTGAAGTTATGCTGGACCCCCAGTATGATCCAGGAGACCCTCCCTAGCTCTCCACCCCCGATTCAGGCACCTCTGCAAAGTACATTTGCCAAACATGGCAAGGCTACATACTCACGGCCTAGGGGCCCAGGATGTGGCTGTCTCTGTGGAGGTCATGATACCAATGTCAACACTTGGCCTTCTTTGGTTGTGGTGGACACCCATGGCCTTTAGCCCAGCCCTGAATATTCAGCTGCCCCTAGCCAGACCCAGCTGAGGTCCCCAGGGCCCCTGACCTCCAGAGACCTCTGAAACACACATATGCTCTGTTTTTCTGCAGTCCCTGTCTTAGTGAACCCACTCTGCCACTCAGGTCATCTCTAACTACTTGCTGTCCTTAAACTTTCTGCTGGGTTCTATTTTCTCCACAGGGCTCCACGCACATCCCCTTTGCTCCCTTCCCGGTGAGGCAGACTGACTGTCCCCTGCACAGCAGGACCTCAGCATTCTCTCTTCCCAGGATTGTGCTCATCTCTACTCCATCCATGACTTGTCTGTCTGGTTTCTAGAACCCAATTTTGACTAGTCTCTGCCTAGCATCTCTTCAAGCACCCCTAACCCCTTCCTGCTAGGGAGCCCAGGAAGGAATCCTCAGGATGGTGTTTCTAAATGATGTTGAAACAGTAGCAGCCACGTTTCAATGTATCTTTGCAGGGGTTTTGTGAGCTCGGGGAAATTACACGGTCCTCTCCCTGCAGTCTCCCAACTTGCGTCGGTGGCTCCAGGGTGCAGCCTGGAGGCACTGTTCCTTCTGTCCGCAACCCTCTGCCACTGCTGGAGCTGAAATCCCCAACCAAATCCCTACCCGAGTCACCTCCACAGCAGCTCCTGGCTCTCTGGACACTCTGGAGCCTTTGATATTTTCCCAAGGCTTTCAGGGCCCTTGTTCAAGGCTGTGAGTGCACTAGAAATGTAGCAGAGGGCTGTCTAAGTTCAGCAAACAGTTTCCTTCCCGTTAAAGGAAACAAGTCCCCTGAAGAACAGAATATTACATTCCATACACAAAACAAATTTCTGTGGACATAGTCTCTAAGCTGAGGCCTTTTAGGGGAGATGAAAAGAGCAGGAAGTAAAGACCCCACCAGCACAGGGCAAGCTATGGCTCAAGGAGGAAGTTAGATTAACCCTGAGAGATAGGTGCAAAGGCCACTTGGTTTTTAATGGGCTCACACTCCCCCCTGTGGCCTTTTCAGGTATTGCAACAATTGGTTCCTTCGCGCGCCGCGCGTGCGCGCTAGTGTGTGTGTGGGGGAGGGGGGGGATATCAGGCTGAAGGCCACAGAACTCCTGTCACTTCTCTTGGATGCCATAGCTACCCGCTTACATGTCAGTTCTGAGGCCAAAGGAGGACACCCAGGTTTCCATGATAGGCTCCCATGGTGATGGGCTTGGGGATGACACCCCCCCCTCCCCCCGCCCCCATGCCATGAGACCTTTGTCACCACAGGCTGGACCGGAAGATCCACCTGTTGTACCTGCAGTCCCGCACAGACAACTGCTAAGGTAGTAACAGAACAAAGCATTTCTGAGGACTTAGTCTAGAGAGCGAAGAATAAGCAAGTTCGTAATCTGTTCATTGGTTGCTGTATTGGTGGACTTTAGTTAACACTAAAATATCTTTTTAAAATAGTTTCTGACTGTGGGAAAAGCACAAAACAGAAACTCACCCATCCTAACTATTCGGTAGCTTAGTTTAGTATATTCACATGGTTACACACCAAAACTAAAGCCTCTTCCATCTCACACAAATGGGACTGCGTGGTGGTACCCTTTAAAAAATTAGACAGAGAGGAAGAGGGAGAGAGAGGGAGAGAGGGAGGGAGAGAGAGAGGAAGAGAGTCTCTGTGTGTGTGTGTGTGTGTGTCTATGTGCCTCTGTGTGTGTGTGTTTGTGTGTGTCTATGTGCCTTTGTGTGTGTGTGTGTGTGTGTGTGTATGTGCCTGTGTGTGTATTCTGAAGCAGGTTCCATTGCAATAATCAGCCCTCTATTGAAATGAACTAGGGCAGGGGTTCTCAACCTGTGGGTCACAACCCCTCTAGGAGATTGAATGACCCTTTCACAGGGGTCGCCTAAAAGCATCAGAAAACACAGATATTTACATTATGATTCATAACAGTAGCAAAATTACAGTTATGAAGTAGCAACAAAAATAATTTACGGTTGGGGATCACCACAGCATGAAGAACTGTATTAAAGGGTCACAGCATTAGGAAGGCTGAGAACCACTGAACTAGGGGAGTCTCTTTTAAGGTTCTGGATCGAAACAGCCAATGATGTGTGAGACAAGGTTTGGATGTTGCGTGAACCTCCACACAGGCAAAGGAGAAGTCAAAGTTCACCATGTTCTGTAGCAGTCGCTTACTGAGTAATTATAACGCAATGCCTCTCCTGGAGGAAGCTGTTAGAATGTGAATCACATCATGTCACCACTTTGCTTTAAAACCCTCTAGTGAAGGGCATGAAGCTTTCTCTTGCCTTTATTTCTATTGCAATAAAAGACGTATAACATGAGACTTACCATTATAACCGTTTCTAAACGGTTAGTGTGGTAGTGGTAGATTTTTTTAACTAACTATTTATATTTTAATTCGTTTATTATACGCAATTCCATGCACATATAGTATGCTTTGACATTATTCCCCTCCATTGCTTTGATAATGGATTTCATTATGTAGCTGTAGTCGAAAATTTTCTCCGGTCCCACCTGGACCCGCGGTCCCACAGCCACTTATAAAATAATCACTCAGAGGCTTAATATTATTTACAAACTATATGGCCTATGGCAGGCCACTTGCTAGCTAGCTCTTATATCTTAAATTAACCCATTTCTAGTAATCTATGTGTTGCAGTGTGTTTCATGGCTTACCAGTCTGCTGGAATGTTGCTCCTTGGGCAGCAGGCTGGCATCTCTCCAGACTCCGCCTTTCTCTTTCCTGTCTCTCTCCTTGGATTTCCCACCTGCCTCTAAGCTGCCTTACCATAGGCCAAAGCGGCTTGTTTATTAACCAATGGAACAACATATATTCACAGCATACAGAAAGACCTCCCATAGCATGTAGCCTCAAATGTCTGCACCTCCTGCCTCAGTCTCGCAAATGCTGGGATCAGTGTGGCCGCAGTGCTGGGCATAAGCATACTGGCACTCTTGTGCCACCCTTGGCACTGTCCATCCTTCCCCCTCCCCCAAGGACTCCCACCTCCTCATCCAACCCTTTTCTCATCCTCTCCATTCTTATCTCCCCCTCCCTCCCCCCCCCCCCCCCCCCTCTCTTCCCCCCCCCCCCCCCAGCTGTCCCCGCTCTAGTCCCTGGCAACCTTTCCTGCTTCCCATCTCCATGCATTTGAGGGCCCTGGAGACCTATTGAATTGTGAATGGAGACCTATTGTCTGACTTTTCGTGACTGGCTTGTGTCTCAATAAAATGCTACAACCAGAAGCAACTTCAGGAAGAAGGGGTTTATTTAACCTCTGGTCCCAGCGTGATAGAGCCCTCGTGACCAGGAAGGTGTGGCATGGAGGCCGGGGCAAGGAACTGGCTGATCACATTTTAACCACTCACAGGAGAGAGAGATAGAGGGAGGGAGAGGAGGGGAGGGAAAGAGAGCAAACAAGCTCAGGAAGGACACCAAGGCTGTAAACCCTCAAAGCCCACCCTGTATCCTGCGATCCTCCGGCTCCTAAGTGGTCCATAACCTCTCCAGAGGGCACTACTGGTAGGGAAGCAAGTGTTTAATGTGTGACCCTCTGGGGACAGTTTTCACTTAAAGCACCATGAGGCTCAGCAGGTGTCAGAAGTACTGCCTTTGGGGACTGAATGATACCTCACTGTATGGCGGTGCCACATTTTGTTTCTGCCCCTCCCCCACCCCCAGGGCCCGGAAGGTTGGAGCCCATCCCTTGCTGTGGGTTCCCACCACTGTCCCGCCCGCCCGGGCACTGCAGCCCAGGCACACTGATTTTCCTTGTGCTTCCAAATGACCCAGGCTTTTCCCACCACAGAGTTCACATACACGTTCTCTCTAGAATAGTCTTCCACCAAACCTTTGTGTTCATGGCGCTCTCTCTTCCCTTCTTTTCTTGTATATTGGTTGACTTGACCCCGCTGGCCAGATTGGCCAGCCCCCATAGAGCCTCCTCAGTGCCCGCTGTCCTGTGACTCTTCAGAACACACCGTGGGCTGCTGTTGGGTGTTTCCTGTTCCCTTCGTGAGATTTCCTGTTTGTCACGTGTCTCTCCTGCCGGGAGCATAGACACCCCACTTAGGAAGCAGCAGATGACATGGGAATGGAGGTGGACACTGAGTAAACCACACACCTAGACAGCTGTGAATGTGCAGTGCTGTGGATAAAACCCGATGGCTCCGCTGGGCACTGGCGACCCTGGCGTGGCACGGGGCTCCCATGTGGCCTCAGGCGCCTCTCTTGTATAGAATGAGAGGTGTGTACAGGCATCCTCTTTCTTTCCTTCCTGCCCTGGCCTTTTGTGACCAGTGTCCCTGGTACCGGGTATCCACATGGTGCTGTGGACAAGGAGTAGGTGTGGATGTTGTAATGAGAGTCACGTCTTTGGAGGAGCAGGTGATGTGGTAGGGAAATAGAGACCTTCCTTCCTAGTGGGCCAAGCATAAGCAACATTCAGAGGGGCACTATGCTGCAGAACAGCCTGTGCCTCTGTCCCCTGCCATTTCCCCTTATCAAGCATTCCATGTGCCCAACGCATATTACTCCAAACATTCGCAGGCCTTACCCTATTGAACTGTGTAGTATCCCTAATCTCGTGTGGTAGCTGTGGAAGCTGACTGACTTTCAGAGAGGTTAGTAATATACCCAACAGGTGTGAGAGAGGCAGGCCAGAGAGATGAAGGCTGAATCCAGGACCCGAGTTCCTTCTTCATCTCTCCCTAGCTCAGTGTGGGAGCATGGGGCGGGGCAGTTTTAGCATACATGGTCCCGCTTCTGCAGGCTCTCAGGACAGCAGTGTGAAGGATGAAGGAGCAGGTTTCCGGGGCGTCTATCTGGCCTGGTGCTCCTATCCCTTCTCTCTGGGTGTGCAGGTCGGGAGCAGGCTGGTGATTGTCACTGCAGGCTGCGTGCTGCTCCTGATGGGCATGTTTGGGAAGATTGGGGCAGCATTCGCTACCATCCCTACCCCGGTGATCGGAGGCATGTTCCTTGTCATGTTCGGGGTCATCAGCGCTGTGGGGATCTCCAACCTGCAGGTGAGGCACCTCAGTGAGCAACAGTGCCACCCAGCCTGAGAGGAGCCCAAGGGATGGGCTGCATGAGAGAGGGAAAAGGGAGGGGGAGGAGAGGGGGAGATGGGGAGGGGGAGGGAGAGGAGGGTGCCTATGGTGCTAGGAGACACACTGAACCCCAAATACAAGAAAGAAACAGTCCCACCTCCCAAATCAGCCACAGTGCGCATGTGTAAAGGCATCTGTGGGCCTGCTGAACTCGGGAACCCTTTCTCCCACAGTATGTAGACATGAATTCATCCAGGAACCTCTTTGTGTTTGGCTTCTCCATCTACTGTGGGCTCGCCATCCCCAACTGGGTGAACGAGAACCCTGAGAAGTTGCAGACAGGTGAGTCCTGTCTCCCCTGGACTGTCACTGCTATGGGTGTGAAGCAAGATGGCCCTTGGTCCCCGTGAACCATCCATCTCTTTTGTCTCATTCCAGGGATTCTCCAGCTAGACCAGGTCATCCAGGTGCTCCTGACCACAGGCATGTTTGTTGGTGGATTTCTGGGTTTTGTCTTGGACAACACCATCCCTGGTAAGGCTGCAGCCACCTGAAGCTGGGCTTGTGGGCATCTGGGCAGTGATGGGGCCATGGGAGAGCTCCTGTCAGGCTGCTCACAGCACACCTCAAATGGGCCCTGGGGCTGGAGTCAGGATAAGACATGGCCTACATTAGTCCGCTTGAGCTGCTGCAGGAAAACATCACAGACCAGGGCGAGCAAAATGACACATTCTTCTCCCAGGTCCCCAAGCTGGAACTCTGAGGCAGGTTGGTTCCTCAGAGGACCTTTCTCCGTGGCTTGCAGAAGGTGTTCTCACATTGCCTTTGCTCTGTGCTGGCATATTCCTGCGGTCTCTCTATGTGTCACAATCTCCTTTTGTGTAAAGAAGACAGGGCCGGGTGGGATGTGGCTCAGCTGGTAGAGGCTTGTCTAGATGCAGAGCCTTAGCTCCGCCTACACCAGTGCGTAAGTTGTGATGCACACCTGTAGTCCCAGTGCTGGGGAGGTGGGGGCTGGCAAATCGGGAGCTCCAGGTCATCCTCAGCTATACCGTGAGCTCCACGCCAGCCCAGGCAGACTGGAGCCTCTAACCACAGATCCTTGTAACTTCTTGCTGTGGGACAATCCTTCTATACGCTGTGAATATGTATTAGTCTCATTGGTTAATAAAAAAGCTGATTGGCCTATAGCAAGGCAGAATAAGGCTAAGTGGAAAAGCCAAACTGAAAATGCTGGGTGGGGAGAAGGGCAGAGTTGAAGAGATGCAAGCCAACCACCAAGGAAGCAGGATGCTAGAGGACAGGTAAAGCCACAAGCCACATGGCAATGCATAGGTTAATAGAAATGGGTTAATTTAAATGTAAGAGCTAGCTAGTAATAAGCCTGAGCTGTTGGCCAAGCAGTTATAATTCATACTCAACCTCTGAGTGGTTATTTGGGAACTGACAGTCAGGACAGGAAATGTCCATTTACAACATCTTTACCTCTTTAAACATTATTGGCAAATATTGACACCCCCAAGATTAGGCTATCCATGCATGACTTTTCAAGAGTTACAGGTCAGCCATAGCAGGGCCCTAAAATGAATGATACACCAGACACAACTGGAAAAAGAGATAGCCTTGGCTCTCTTGGACCTATAATATAATTAATTGGTGGGGGAAACCACACACTTATAATTAATTGGTGGGGGAAACAACACACATATTCACTCATTCATCCATTCATATTTCTAACTATCCACTAAGTATGTATCAGGTGCCACTCACTGAAAATAAAGAGAAGTGAGATACGCCTCTGCCTTCCACAAATGCACAGGCTAATAGAGGAGATAGGAAGGAAGACAGACAAGCGAGGGGGTGATAGTGAGGCCTGGGATGAGCTGACCCAGGGTGCAGGCATGAAGAATATAGAGATCCCATCACTGTGGCTTCTGGGGAGACATCCACACCCACCTTTCTCTTCTGTGCCCTCTTCCAGCCTCTCCTAAGGACTTCTGTGACTGCACCTGCTTCATGCATTCTGTTTTCCACACTGTACTCCCCACCAAACATAAAGTGTGCCTGCAGGCCACAAACACACATGGACAGGTCTGCTCTTGTGTGCCGAGGGGAGCCCTGAGGTTCCATGGTTGAGCCCGAGGCTGGGGACCACATGAGTAGGGGCTCTGAGATTGTCTAACAAGCAGAGGGGATCCATGGTTCCTGCCAAGGCTTGTAAGGGACGGATGTGGAAGGAAAAGCAGGGGGCTGCCTTGACTTCTTACTGTCTGCTTCTCAGGCACCCTGGAGGAGAGAGGCCTCTTGGCATGGAATCAAATCCAGGAGGATTCTGAGGAAACTTCGAAGGCCTCAAAGATCTATGGCCTTCCCTGGGGGATTGGCACCAAGTTCTGCACATCTTCTTGTACCCGGGCCCTCCCCTTCTGGCCCAGGCTAGACTACCATGGGGATGAGGTGGGAGTGAGCCAGCTCACTCTGTGTCCCCAGACTTCCTCTGGAAAGCACCTGCGGAGTGTAACAGAAACCAGGATGTGAAGCGAACTGCCTGACTCCCATCTCTTCATAGCCAAACCCTGGCCACCCACCTGCTTGCAGAATGCAAGGATCTCTGTTCACAAATGGGTACACAAGGGTCCTTCCCAGCACCTCCCACACCTGCGCACTGTGGTGGCCAAGCAGTGTTGATGAAGAGCATGATACATGTGAGGCTGGCCCCAGGGCATCCTTCTGCTGTCCCTTAGCTCCAGTGTGAGTGTGGACAATGAGTCTGAGATTGACACAGAAGCCTGCTAGTCCACTATGCTCAGCAGCATTCTTGCGGATCGGGGGCAAGAGCATGGGTTTGAAGAGGGGCAGGCTGTTTGCTAAAAGGCGATGGGGTGAGGCAGCCTGTAATCCTTGCCACTCAGAAGGCCGCACAAGAGGATCAGAAGCTCAAAGCTTGTCTGGGCTAGAGTGATTTTAAGGCTAGCTGGGTCAACTTAGCATGATCCTGTCTCAAAATAAAAAGTAAAAAGCAAGCTGGAGATGTAGCTCTGTGATTGAGTACTTCTGTAGCATGTGCACAGACCCAGGTTCAAACCTCAGCACTGGCGGGGGGCGGGGACTTGACATGATGGTTTTGGCCCCCTCTCCCCAGAGGAAAGGATCTTGTGGTTTTCCAGCTCTCCCTGTGGCTGCTTCCTCACTTGGAAAAGTAATAACAAGCATCCCCTTACCCTAGATCCCTTCCAGCACCTGCCCAGCTTCAGGACTCAGGGCCTGGCCTCAGACATCTAGGTAGAGTTAAGGCTGGACCCATGGCTACATCACACTGCTGCACCTCATTTTCTCACAAGCCTGCCAGTCTCCTGATCTCTGCTCCTCAGTCTCTGCTCCAGAAGTGAACAGGGCCTGGACCTCATGGCCGTGGAGAAGTGGATGCCAGACTCCTTTCAAGGAGACACAGCCCTGGCGTGGAGGAGAGGAATCAGGCTCCCCTGAGCCCGCAGGCTGTGTCTGCCAGAGCAGGGCTTCAGGCCCTGGGCAGCTGCGTTTATGCCTTCAGAACCTTCCACTGTTTCCCAGGGGGGATCAGGCTCAGGGCTTCACATTTTGATAGGCACCGAGTCATATGAGCCAGAGAAAGGATCCATGGGCTCTCCTAACCCCACCTTCCCCACCAGAACCTCTCTTTGTTTGACCAAACCTACTTTCAAGAGGAAGAAGGGCAGGGGTCCGCTGTGGGGGTGGGGAACATCCCAGTCCAGAGGCGACTTTCTTTTCTTTTCTTCTCCGCTCTCCACCCCACCATTCATCTATCTCTGCTTGGCAATGGGTGGGAGGAACCGACTCCTGTCAGCACTTGGTGACGCCCAGTCTGTGCAAGGAGCAGGAAGAGGGTGTGCTGGGAGGGGCAGGTGTGCGCACCCTTGTGAGTTAGCCTAGGAGCTGGAGGGGGCACCAAGGGTGATGTGAGCTGTAAGGGAGGGGAGAGCGAGTGCCAGCGTGCCTGTGAGAGGTGCTGTGGAGAGAGCCTGACGCTCTCCCTTCTTGCTCTGGCTTTCTTCTCTCCCAGAGTCCTCCATTAAATTTCCCAGAGCCCCACTCTGAGTGACCCTGGGATGGGGAAAGATCACCAGGTGGGGAGGATTGGGTCGAGATGGCTGGGTATGGGGACACAGAAGGATTTCTACAGGAGGAAAAGGCAATCTGTGGGATTCTTAAGAGCAGGGTCCTGACCTGCAGCTGATGGAGAAGAGGCCTCCGGTGTGTGCATTCACCAACGAGCTAAAAAACGTGGGGGATCTTTACCAGGCCGTGGGTTTGGAAAGGCCGTTCTTGAGGACTCTTCTTGGGGTACATGGAGCCCATAGCCTGTAGCTTCTAGAACTGCCAGTGAGACCCCTTCAGAGAGAAGAGCAGACTCCATCTCCTGAAATAACTGAGTACTTGACCTCACAGTAACAATGGCTGGGGGGGGGGGGGGGGGGGAGAAGGGGGGGGGAAGAAGGAGGATTATCACTAAAAATGGGAATTTCCAGACTAGGTTTAGTGGTGCACACTTTTAACCTCAGCACTTGGGAGGTAGAGGCAGGTGGATCTCGGTGAGTTCGAGGCCAGCCTGGTCTACATGGCAAGTTCCAGGCAGCCAGGGCTACACAGTGAGACCCTGTCTCAACAACGGCAACGAAGTGAATTTTCCAGCTTCAAAGTGATTGAAATGAGGGATGGAGTCGGATACAACTAAACAGGCTTTGAAGAGATGGGCCAGAGCCCTTTAACCATAATGAGACAAGCTCAGCTCAGAACACAGAGGACAAGGACCAGCCAGATGCCGGCAAGTAAAGACGCTTGCTGAGCGGATGAGCGGACTTCCATCCTCAGGCCCCACATGGTGGAAGGGGAGGGCTGACTTCCCCAAGTTGATCTCTGACCGCCGCCAGGTACCAACATACACCACCACACACACACACACAGAGATAAAATGAAAAATAATAAGTTTTTAAAAGAAAGAAAATGGAAGACGAGATTTCTTTATTGATTCTCAAGGGAGAGAAGGAAATGGGGAAAGGCCCCAGAACATAGGAGGGTCCTAAGCAGGACTAGAGGCAGAGGG
>CABHPH010162156.1:29481-50111 GCA_902168325.1 Peromyscus nudipes | reverse complement strand
CACACACACACACACACACACACACACACACACACACACAATTTAATAGGGTTGGAGAAATGGCTTAGCAGTTAAATACACCTGTTGCTCTTGCAGAGGAATTGACCCAAGTTCAACTCCTAAATCCACATCAGGTTGCTCACAACTGCCTATAACTCCAACTCTAGGGGGATCCAATACCTCTGGTCTCTGTGGACGTTGGCATCCATTTCCATATATCTACACATAGACACATACTCATATACCTAACTAAAAAGAATGAAATAAATATTAAATAAAATTGAAACATGCAAAAATCTTTTGAAGAATAACAAGAAAGAAGACACAAGTAACAATTGCCATATGGACTTATCCCCATTCTTCAAGAATCTCACAGAAAACTCTTCTGTTAGGCATTTATTTATGTATCCCCTGAAATGTAATCTCTGTATGACCCACAGTCCTCTGCAGGGGGATTTTCCAGAGCCTCTTACAGGGCAAGGCCAGCCTATTCATGCATGCTGAAATGGTCTTTTAATCAGGATAATAGTTTGGGGAAACATGAGTTCTTTGCTATTTCTCCGTCTGTATGTTACCAGTGTGGCTACCCATACCCCATTTCCTCCACATTCTTTTAAATTATGTTATTTTAATCTCTAAGGCAAAATTTGAAGCTCTCATTTTGTAAGTGAGGAAATATATATATATTTATCAACATCCATTCAAGGGGAAAAATATCAAGAACCTGGAGACAGACAGGAATCTTCTGAGCTCAGTAAAGGTTTCTATCTGGCATTACCATCATACTCTACTGTAAGTGATGGAAGAAAGCCTTTTTCTTACCAATGAAAAAACAATATTTCTTTTTGTATCCTATGATTTACTGAAGGTGTGAGCCAGGGCTAGAAAGTAAACAAAGAAATAGAAGTCTTCATTTGTAGGTGAGAAGATTGTCTATGGATAAAATTCCACATTACAAGAATAAAGAAATGGTTAGCCATGTCTCTGTGTACGGGTTCAATATAAAATTCAGTTATATATCTCTGTCTACCATTGAGGTAGAAAGAATAAAGGCCTTCTAAGGATGTCAATGTTCTAAGTGTTGAAATCTATGACTTTAAAAACATGACAAAATCATTCTGGGTTATTTTGGGGAGTCTCTCTAATTCTGCAAATCCTTGAACTGAGGGTCCTTGCTTTGCTGCAATACAAGAGATGGAAGGAAGGTCCAGGCAATGAACCTACTGGTTTCAATGATGAGATGCTGGACAACAGGGAAGGCATGTGAGCAGAATGGAAAAGTCAGAAAGGTAAGGAAATAGGTCCGTCCCAGAGACCCCAGGAAGGAAGGCAGCTCACTTGAGTCTTTCCTGGCTGGGTTGCAACACTGACCAACAGAACATTAACATACTGAATGTTATCACAGGCTACCAACAGTGAGGTAACAGGTTCCACCAGCAAGAAAAAACAACTAGTATCAGTAGCAACAGAGAAGAGGCTTAAAGAACAGTAGAACTTATACCAGCAGTGAAATATGAACTAATAAGGGATAAACTTAACAAAATATGCTTAGTATCTATAATGGATGAGAAAAAAAAAAAAAGACTGCTGGAAGTGTGCAGAGGGGACCCAAGTAAATAGAAGCAGAAAGTCTGGATTGGAACGTGGTAATTTTAAGAGCAATAGCACTTTCAGTAACTGTAAGCAAAAGCTTACACGGGGATGAATTTAACAAAAATGTACAAGGCAATTTACCCTACAAGATGAAAGCACTTCTGTAGGAGAATGAAGAGCATCTAAACAGAGAAGCCACGTTGTTTGTGAGTTGGAAGACTCCTGCTATTGCATTAGCTGAACTCCCTCAAATGTTTTGTAAATTCAGTACAATTCAATAAGAATTCACACAGTTGCTTTCTTTGTAGAAATTGACAAGGTGATTGTAATATTTGTGTAGAAGACAGAGGTTTCCAAATCACTAAAGTGATTTTAAATATCAAAGCTGGAGCAGGGGAGTTGGCTCAGTCAGTACAGTGTTTGGACTTGAGTCCGATCCCAGAATCCACTTAACAATTGTCGGTCATGATGGTACATGCTTGTAATTTTAGCCATTGGGAGATAGAGACAGGCAGATCTCTAGGGTTTGAGGCCGAGTTTCAGGCCAAAAAAAAAGTTTGTCCCCAAAAAGAAAGTGGGTATCATCTGAGAAACACCAGCCTAGGCTGCCTTAGCCCCCTCCCCCCACCCCCTACACACTCACACATGCACGCACGCACATGAACATACACATACCCATGCACACGCACTCTCCTGGATGACTCATTTGCTTGAATCCTATGTAAGCCCTATGGCTATAAGTACCAGCAGAAAGACTTCTTGAATTAAGAACGTACTACCTCCAGAATACCTGGAAGAAAACTTAATGGTTTGTGATAGCAAATATTTCTCAGGACTCAAAATTCAGAAATGAGAGGAAAAGTTGATGAATAATTAAGATCATAATCAGCAACTTAAGGTTCTCGACTGATACTGTTAAGTAAATTAGCATGTTAGCATAAGAGGCTTTTGTCCAGGATGCTTGGTTTAATAGAACTCAGTACAACAGGATAATCACTCACTAAGACCCCTCCCCTGTGACACCCCCCGCCCCCCCCCGCCCCCCCCCCGCACTGTGCTGAAATGCCTATGCAAACTGCAGAGCCTTCCAATGTGACCATTTTGAATCGGTATTGTTTGCAAGTTGGGCCTTTCATCCACTGTGATTGGAATCCTTATTAAAAGAGGAAGTGATACCTGCACACCAGGGCCAGGGTCCTGTGGGGCAGAGCCATCTAGGAAGCACTGCAGTGTGAGCTAATGAATGACAAAGACTGCCTACCAGCCAGCAGAAGTGGGCTACATCAAAAGAAATATGCAAATGAAAATAAGCACATGAGAAAAAAAAAGGCAGTCCAAATTCTCATCAAGAAAATGTAAATTAAACCCACCATGCATTCACTGAATAACAAAAATTTTAAAAATTAGAACTGTTTTCAAAGACAGGCTGCTAACAAAATCCTCACCCATGGCTAGAATGCCAAATTTCATAGACATTTGGAGATACAGTGTGATAGTATCTGTAAAACCAAATATGCATATGTTGTATAACCTAATATGATTGCTCATTTGTATTTATGAAGAAGAAATTCACACACACACACACACACACACACAATCTTTTGAAGTGTTATTTATGAAATACTAAGCTGAAAAATAAAAGGAACTGGGGAAATTATAGTTAAAACAAACTTTCTATCAACCACCGTATAGATGTATGATGCATAGCACAGCCACACTAAGGCTCGGCCGTCAAAATAAATGAAGTATCAATTCAAACAACATGAAGGAATATTAAACACATCTGATATGTGAGAGAGCCAAGTATAAAGCTAGGGGGCTGTGTCATCTCTCCTGCATGGATTTCTAGAAAAGGCAAAACCTCATGAATATAAATGGATCAGTAAGAGCCAGTGGATGAGAACTGATGGAGAAATTTTGTAGTAACAAGAGTAGCCAATTACTGTAGTGTAGGCGACATAGTTCCATATGTTTGTCAAAGTTTGTGAAAAGGCAGGAAGTTGGCAAATGCTACTGTCTGTGACCTACACTTCAAAATGGATGCTATAGGGCTGGGCATGGTAGTGCAACACCCTTAATCTCAGGAGCCTAGCAGACGCAGGTGCATTTCTGTGAGTTCTAGGCTAGTCTGGTGTACATAGGGAGTTCCAGGTCAGCCAGGTCTACATAAACCTGGTCTCATTTATATGCTATAAAAAGTACAATTTCATTTTTAATTTGATGTAGCCACCTAAGATTTCAGGCTCATGAGCGAAATGAAAAGTCCTAGCAAGATAATCAGTGTTAATCTTCATTTCCTGATGACCGAATGGGAGGGCATTTGGATTTGCATGTATTTGCTCCATTATCTTCATTCTTCTTAATACATTGTGTTATAAGATAAAGAAAATGCTGTTTATACTTCTACCACTTTTAAAATATGCCTAAAATATGTGTTCTGAATCCCCAGGTGCCAGGACACTCAATAAGGGAATCTTGATGTGAGGTACTTAATCTATGAACTAGCCAGTTTTTCTTTGAGGTAAGGTCTGGTCTTAGTTATGTGAATTATTTTATTTTAGTCTTTATTGGTAATATTATCTTATTTTATTAATGTAAGAATACTTTCAAGGATTGCTCATAAGAATACCTTTACCTCAGAGAACATCATGTTGCTCTCAACTTAATCCTAATGTAGATCATCCTCATCAGCCCCTTCAGTATGCCAGCAGGGCACTGTGTATTTAAGAGATTCCATAGTGAAATTTATTTGAGTATCTGTCTTACAAAATAGAACATATGTCCTAATACAGACTTTATCTCTGAGTATGTCACTTCTCAATGTCACATACTTTCCAGATGGTAAACTACAACATAGAGAAGAACTATCTTAGAGTTTCGTACAGACCCTCGTCTCCACCAGACACGGACTTCTATGATTACCATGTATGCAGTGAGCTGCTTCTTAGCGCCCTTTCCCCTAGGTTGCTGTTATCTTACTTATGCCTCATTGCAGCCAATAGGTTTACCTAGTAGCTCCAGTGAGGAATTATACCCATTGCGGCACTCTCGGGTGTTAGGATCCTGCTCTCACTCTTCCGGCTCTAACGTCTTACATCATCAGGGGGGCACAGACGACTGCGTACCACCACATGGTCACGCAATCTCTACCTTAAAAAGCTGCACATGGATTAAAGGTGTGGAGGCAGAGGCAGGCGGATCTCTGTGAGTTCAAGGCCAGCCTGGACTACAGAGTGAGTTCCAGGAAAGGCGCAAAGCTACACAGAGAAACCCTGCCTCGAAAAACCAAAATAAATAAATAAATAAATAAATAAATAAATAAATAAATAAATAAATAAATAAATAAATAGAAAATAAAATAAAAAACTGCACTCGGACCCCCACCCTCTCTCTTTCCTGTTTCCTCTCTGCTCTGCTCCCTCCATCTTTCTGTCCCTCCAGGCCTGGTCTCTTTCTAATAAAGCTCTTTCTAAATCTGGTAGTCGCAGCCATGGCTCGTAACTTTTCCGCCACACCCACCGACCCACCAGCGCTGTTCATCCTTTCACCGAGTTTCTTTGTGGGCATTCCAAACATAGGTTTTCTTTCTCCTTTTAATTATTCTGTTTGGCCAGCCATCACTGTCAGCTGTCAAACAAGGCATCATTTTCTTCTGCTTCTTTTCACCCTTCATCAGTTCCCGCAGCTCTTTATAGTTCCAAATCCGGCAGTTAAAACATTTATCAGAGAACATTTCCTAAAATACTTTACCTTCTTAAACAGATGAAAAATCAAAACAACTTGAATGCCATTAGTTTCAATTTTTTTTCTTCCATGATTTAATTTTTTAAAAATGAGCATGAAAATGCTAAGATATTTTGAAGTAGTTTAAAGTTTTATCCAGCAAACAAATGCTTGTAGCTAGGGTTAAAGAATCGGTGTTATCTGTGGGCAAAAATAATTTCATAAATATACACTCATAAGGGCATATATATATATATATTATGATTTCCATATGTTTACTAAGAACTAAACAGGTTTACGATGTAATTGCGTGACTATGGGATGCAGATACATCAAGGTTATTACGACATTGCGTTGTGTTCTATGAAGTGATATGTGAGAAATAAAACACTGACTTGAGTGACATTCACACATTAGCAAGTAGTCTATATTCCTCTAGTCCAACTTCACACTCGGGTATAAATCTTGCATTTCTTAATCTGTTCTTCCACCCACTCCATCCGCTTAATGCTTAAGGGGAGCTCAGGATCTCAAACACATCTTTTTTAGGGTCTTGCCCTGTTTGTGTTCCCAACTCTGGTGAAGTAGACATATATCTTGCTGAATGGGAAGGAATAGGGGTTCTCTTCCTTCCCAAACTGACACCGGAAAGTAAAGATGACCTAATGTTATGTTCCCAAGCATTAGATTTTGAAGAGACGACAGGACATCAATGCTAAGCCCATGAACAATTACCTTGTGGGGCTTTAGAGCATGTAAAATTACTACAGTGGTTGTGTGTATGCAACGGACCTGCTCAGCTTCATGCCCCAGGACTCCAGCTGTGACATCCTCCACTGACTCCAGAGCCTGACCAAGTTGAAATTGCTACTGTAAGATGTAGGAAGGCGACAGTTCTTTGCTTAGTCACAGTTAAAAAAAAAATGTTTCTAGCTAGCCAGCCCAGAATGTCATGCTGTATTCATGAAGCCACACACAAACAATAAAGTTGTTTTTGTTTGTTTGTTTATAAAAGCAAATGTCTCTCGTATAAAACATGTACACAACAAGCATGACAAGAAGACAAATGCTATACTGAAAAGCAGGGGCAAGTTAAGAGTGTCTTTGGAGCTGGCTGTGCACATAAAGCTTTCAGCAGAGACGTGTATCACTTTACTGACAGTGAGAAGCCCAGTGCATTGAAACAATCCCTACCAGGGGGTGGGAAGGGGTCTCCTCCTCTAAGACATTTGCAAGGTAGTATGCTATAAAATTGTTTAGATCAGAGGAGGGGAAAAGAAAGCATGGTTGTCTAATTTAGTTATCAAATAGGAAATAGCTTGCAGAGAAATGTGAAAGCAGCCAAGGCGGATTCTTTTTGCTTTTTGGGGGTGGTGGTAGTAGTGCTATATTTCCATCAAAGTAACTGAAAGGAGGAGAGCATAGATGTTAAAACATATTTAAAACTTTTACTTTTATTATTTTAAATATTTTTTTATTTTTGAGATTATTTTCATTTTTATTAATGTGTGTATCTGTGTGTATATGCACACAGGTGGTCACAGAGGCCAGAAGACAGTTTCTAGTGCCCTAAAGATGGAATTAGAGGCATTATGGACCAGCCAGCATGGATCCTGAGAGCCAAACTCCTGTCCTCTGAAAGAGCAGCAATCACTCTTGATGCTGAATCATCTCTCCAGTCCCTAAATTATATTTTAAATATCCAAGTCCTAGTATGGGTAAAAGGTCTCCAACACTGATAACCAGGGACGTCTACATATCAAAGAGAATCCAAGGAGAAGTAACATTATTCAAATCAGAAAGACCTGTTGTGAAGTCTTCAATCATCCTAAGAGTGGTTGCCTATAACACAGCCGTCAAATCAAGTCTTCTCCTATACTATGCATACCTCCAACTTATTTCACTTATTTTCGACCTTGACATTGTCACTC
This sequence comes from Peromyscus nudipes, assembly GCA_902168325.1. NCBI lineage: Eukaryota > Metazoa > Chordata > Mammalia > Rodentia > Cricetidae > Peromyscus > Peromyscus nudipes. The sequence goes on along the minus strand of CABHPH010162156.1, from coordinate 42,864 downwards.
TGAATGGGTGACAGCAGCTGTCCCCATGCCAACTGCTGGTAAAGGGGCAATGTTGACCAAGCACATCATTGCACTAATGTGATGTGTTGGGAGGATTCTTTGCCTAGACCTATGTGCATTTTTGTTTTTAGTTTTTGGATCCTGTAGATGAGTTGCAAGAAAGCAACAAACCACATAAGTTTCCTAATAGCTGACCCTTAAACATCAGAGTTTCTGTATTTCCAAACAGCATGTTTTCCACACGACTGTTTCCTTATGGAAAAGATTAGTAGTTGTCTGTAACACACGCTGTGATAAGTACTTTTCACTCACTCAGTCAGCTTCACATCCATGTGCTTTGTACCAGCCTCCAAAGTTGCCATCACTTGGTTCCAGGTTAAGTACATTTTCTAACAATTAGGGTCATATCTAGAAGACCAGCCAGACCTCATGCATGTAAATGGTGAGGGGAACAGGGTTTGAGATTAAAACACTGAGAGATTAATGCAGAAGCCAATATGTTTGATGAGAGGATGATCAGAGAGGCCAGCTCAGGAAATAGCTAGCTTTTTTTTTTCAATCAGCAATTGAATTAGAACCACTTTGCAATTACCTAATCAATTTCTCAGCAGTCAACTGCATAGCAGCTAGAATCTATTGGCCATTCTGTTACACTGATAGGTGTTATTTCAATCATTTATCACTAGCTCATTTCCCAGCATGGAATTTGAGGCATGGGTGTGGGAAGTTGGTATAAAACATATTTGCATTACTATAAAAAATTTCAATTGAATAACTTTCATGTCCTACTTAAAGCAAATGGAAATGAAAGTAATATATTTCCTAATTGTTTATTCTAATTAACTGTTAATTAGTGAATAGACATTACATTTAATGAACTATAAACCTACCCCTTGAATTGAAATGATGGGGGTCTCAGTTTTCCTGTAAAATATGGTATTTTTCATTGCTATTACAACTATTTCCTTAGAAGTAGTGTTTAACAAATATCATTGAATTTTACATTTACATTTTCAGATTGTAGAAGAATATGGTCACTAGAAAATCCATTCCAAACCAAAACAAGATGGGATGAGTCTAACTCCTCTTTGTTTTCAGGACTAAAGATCTTTAATCTTAGGATCATTTGTTGTGAGGGAATTGCTACATAGCATTTTTTCCACTTATATTTTTTTTATAGAAAAATGTTCATAGGACATTTAATCTGCTTCATCAAAGACACTTCACATGGCAAGTATAATAACATCATAAAGCTAGCTCTCCAGGGCTCATAGAGACTTCCCCGGCTTCTCCAGGGCTTACCATAAGCCTGATTCGAAAAATAATAGCATTTAACTCACTCGTAGCTTTTTCTTTAGTCACCAAGAACAGTGTAATTGGTAACACCATGGTAATCTCCCTTATACTTCAAATGCTCTTGCCAATTTTCACGAAACTCTGCATGTAAATTCATCATCCAAATGGACCTCAGTAGAGACCAGAAATCGTAGTTTCCAACAAATACTCATTGTCCCTGGCCTAGTCCAGATAACGTGACTGCCTCTGCATACTCAGGTACCAACTTCCTTTTTCAAACTCCTCTTGGGTGTGCTCTCCTTCTAACTGGACCCAAGGCAACATTTTTTCCCCTGGTAAACACCATTCTAGGTGTTTACCTAGACCTAGGAGACTTTTTCATTGGTTTCTTTAGGCCAAGCCTGTTTCTATATCACCTCCTATGTAAGACTTCCACAGTCTCAGAGTGCAGAGTGTCTGACATTCTGCACTTTTGAGTCAATGTGAGTATTATCCACCATGAACATTGTTATATGCCATTTAAATACAATTTGGTTGAATAGGTAAATAACAAGACATGTAGGAGACAAATTACCATTTGAGTTAAAGGTGTAATTGGGGGAGGGATGTGACCAACAGAAGAGAGGTGACCATTTTTGGAAGATAGCCTCCCTTTTTAAATCAGAATATAATAAGAAAAGCTGCTCTTGCTCCATCCAGTAAAGAGGGTGGTTCCATTTCCTCAGTATTAATCTACTACTAATACCAAGTTGGTAAACATTAGTTCCCGGAAAGGCAGTTGATGAATATAGTCTATGAAAATCTTAACAGAATCCACATGAATGCTAATTATGAGTGACATTTGGGGTATTATTCCAGACCTCCCAAATCAAATTTTCCAAAGTTATACTCTGTTAATGTGAAATGTTAACAGGGACTCATGTTATCTAGCTAATTCTTACAGTCTTTTAAAGATTTTGTAAAGCACAATTATAACTGAACAGTTAAATTAGTAGATGTGGATGTGCTGAGAGACGTTTAGGAGAGTTTATGTTAAAAGCATCCCCAAAATAGTTTACCAGGGAGTATCTTGGAGCCTTAGTAAGTCTGGAGTTACAAACATTTTAAATAGGACTGTAGTTTATCCCGGTTTGCTCACTGTAACAAGCAACATGCTCCCCAACTTGCTCCTGGAAAGATAAGCCTCTGGAATTTGATCTAGGTGGCTTTTCAATCCAAACGCCAAATGTCATCCCCACATGACTTGCTGTACCAATGGATAACGAGATATGCTGAGCTCCCTAAAGATCGCTGACAGACATACAGGGCATGTGCTTTGAGGATCTTGTCTTTTATGGGATTTCTTTCTGTTCCTTAATAATGTCATTTAAAATAGTCTATCTTTACATTTTTACTTGTATTTATTATTTCCTCTTTGTGTGTGTGTGGGGGGGGAGGCAGGGAAGGAGGGAGGGAGAGGGAGAGATGAGAGACAGACAGATGGAGAGACAGAGATAAATGGAGACAGAGACAGGGGGATACTTATAGTCACTCCTCATACCTCATAGTCCTACTAGAATTGTTGAATATTTTAAAATAGAAATATTAAATACTTAATATTATTAAATTTAATTTATTAAAAATAAAATAGTTATTTGAAATAAAATGCAAATAACTCCAGCTGAATAGCTCTTCACCTCAGGGCTTAAAAAAAAAAACCCAGGAAATACCAAACCTAATTTGATAAGCAGAAAGTAGAATAAATGTAATTCTTAAAAACATCAGAATAGCCAAGTGTAGTGGAGTACACCTTTAAGGGAGGAAGAGGCAGGCAGATCTCTATGTGTTTGAGGCTAGCCTGGTCTACGTTGCAAGTTCCAGGACAGCCAGGGCTACATAGAGAGACTTTGTCTCAACAAAAACAAAACCAAAACCAAACAAACAAATTGGAATAAGCTTTTTGAATCTGCTTTTTACTGCTGGTCCCATGGGTTTAACGTGCACCAGACAAGCATATAGTGGGAACTGATAAATAGGCCTGAGTAAATTTGGAACCAATAAGTTTGAACCATAAAATTGGAATCCATTAAAATTCCAACCAGAACCTTGGAGGGACAGAGGAGCTTGGCCGCCTAAGTGATCCACTATACATTCCATACAGGCCATTATCTGTGTCTTGATTTCCTAGTTTACCCTCTCAACAAGGAAAGGAAAGCTGGAAAGCCCTCCCTGAAGCTCCTTATTTTGTCTATTTGAGATTCCAGGCAAATTCTTATTGTAAAGGATTTTAAGTAACCAGTTCTTAGGCTTATTCTGTGTTGCATGAGGCCTGATCTCTAAATGTAGGTTTCTAAGGTCATTATCTGTGCATTAAAACAAAGGCATCAGGATGAGTCTATGCTTTGCTAGCCATCCAGAGGAGATCTGCATGCCCCTCACTTGTTTGAAACAGGGTGTTTCCAAAGATGTATATTTCTATGCAGAAAGCAGCATCCCCCAGTTACAATTTATTTTTGCCTACTCAAGAAAAACACAACAGATGTATTTCTACCAACTCTTGGATTGTCACATAGCCAAAGCCCGATTGCATAAATGCTTCAAATAAATGTTCACGAGCTTAGACATAAATATTTCCCCTCACATCCTTGTTGGCTGTGTTACCGCATTTCACCCTAAAGCTCTCTGGACTTTACTCTTCCCTGCTCGGATCTCTCTCATCTGTAAATGGTCAGTGTCAGGAACAGAATCATCTACAGAGAGCAGAGCACTTGCTGCTTAACTGTCACAGAGCTGCCTTTATTATTCCAGCTGGCGTCTGGAAAGAAAGAGCCCTCTATTAACAACACTAGCACTGCCAGGCCCATTATAACAGATTTAGGCAAATAAATACCAGGCTTGCCATTCCATCTCTTGTTTGTCAAGCCCTATTTTTGTGGCTGATCTCATGGCTGCAGACATTTGAATCGGGTAGCTATAAATGTGGCATGGCTGAGGAAAGGAAACCTGCACACAGATCCCTATTTGCTCCATAGAAGTCAGCGTCTTAACCCAAAGCCTGTCCTCCCCATATTCTTGCTTACACTTGCCCTTTTAACTCTACTAACATAATGATACAAGAGGAGCTCCTGTATTTCTTTACTGGATGACAGTGTCTATTGTACACTCCATCTAAGAGGGTTAATAAAATAAAAATTGAATAATGCAAGATCTGTCTAAATTATTCTCCAAATACATTCAAAATTAGAGACCACCAATATGGTTTGTTTTTGTAAAGCAGAAAAGTTAGAAGGCAGTTTTAAAATTGTCCCCATCTGTACTGAAAGGCTACAAGTAGAATTCCTTGAGTAAGTCATCTTTTTCTAACTGCTCATCGTGTTTAGACACTAACTCTAGTTCCATAGGCAAGACATACTCTATATCTCTCTTTTTAAACTCCCCCATCTACACACTCTTTGAGTCACATGCAGTTATTTACATATGAGCATAATTATATGTTTAAAAACTATCTGTGGGTGACTTCTTAATTGTGGGCTTTTTGAATATCCCTTTCACTGGGGACATTTACAATTCAAAGAATTTGGGAACTTTTTTTTTAATGTTATGCCAAAGCATAAGTTTTGTTAGTTCTGATTACTTTGAATTATTCTGGGTTACAATATTAGATAGGTAATTATGATGTTAATACTGCTGAATATTCTGTCATTTTGCTAGCATTAATAGAGAATGAGCCTCACAGAGTTCTTTAGTTCCTGCTCATCTGGAACTTGCTATGTAAATCAAGCTGGCCTGTAACTCACAGACATCCACCTACCTCTGCTTCTCAAATGCTGGGATTAAGGCATGTGCTAGCAGGTCTGGGAGTTCTAACTATTTAAGGACTTTCACAGTTCCATCTCTGTCAACTTGATGCTGAGATATGCAATGTCCTCTCAACCATCTTCATTGTTTAGTCATTTAAGAACTAATACAACTTGTAATTGATTTTTAAAAAGATAGCTCATATAATTCCATTTACCCCAAATCATAGAAATATCCAGTTTGCAAAGAAAGAGTGAACAATTTAGTACCAAAAACACAATAAAAGTTTTTGTTTGGCAGATATTTTACTCTGTTGTGATGATTATGTTGTTTTGAAGTATTTGTTCTGTGTGTGTGTGTGTGTGTGTGTGTATGTGTGTGTGTGTGTGTGTGTGTGTGTGTGTGTTTTGTGGGAAGGTTGGAGGAGGAAGGAGGTGAGGGCAGGAGATCCAGAAATACCCATGTTTGTAAATGGTCCAAAGCTCAGAAGCAGCTTCAACCTTACTGGAGAAGAGACTCTGCCCATGTTTATCTTTGCGTATTTTCTTCTAAGAATCTTTAATGAGCCTCTAAAATTGTTATAGTATACACAGATAATAAGTACACAGATAATAATCAGTGAGGGTTTTTTCTTTCACATTGCTTCTGGAAAAAACTGCTTTGTGCTCCAGTTTTAATTAGCATACGATTATCCATTGCTAATTTGAGGGGTTTAGTCTAGAATTAGCACACAGCTGCAGCAGAGCAGGCATGTGCATGATTTGCTGCATTAGCTAGAGTCCAGCCAGAGTGAGAGGAGGGCCCGGGAGATGCAATGAACCATGTCCTCCAAACAGCTCCCCAAATTTGTCAGCAGTCACCTGTCATCTAAAGAGTCCTTCTACAGGAAGGACGACACTGTTTCTAAACTTAGTTTGTTCTGTGACATAATCAAACATAGAACGACTTTCTCCTATAATGAAAGATTCAACACATTAATAAAACTAAGGAGAACAATTGAGCACAAATTCCCTCACTCGCCACATTTAATAAAGATCAAAAACACTGCCGTATTTGCTCTGCCTTTTCTTTTTAAACCTTACTTAAAATATATGTGTGTGTGTGTGTGTGTGTGTGTGTGTGTGTGTGTGTATCTGTGAGTCCCTTTGGAAGCCAGAAAAGGGTGTTGACTCTCCTTGGAGCTGGAGTCACAGGCAGTTGTGAGCCACTCATGGTGGTGGGAACTGAACTTGGGTCCTCTGTGCAGCCGTTTCTCCAGCCTCACAGTGAATTTTTCTAAAATCGATAAAGCTCAAGGAAGCAATGGAGTCCTACAGTTTTCAAATCCTACCTCTGCTGCCCCCATCCCCATCCTCTCTCTCCCTAGAAGTGACAGCAATGGTACAGATGGGAGAGTTCAGTACATTTTCCATGTCAAAACCTTACAAAATTTACAAATCTTAATGTAAGTACACACACACACACACACACACACACACACACACACACCATGCTGCTACAGCTTTGTTTTTCCGCTGTCCACACACTCTACTTGGAATGACTTCTGCACTTGTTCTCCTCTATACACAACCGAGTCTCTGGATCTAACGGCTGCAGCAAGCACATCTTCTCTCCTAGTGTCCTTGTGCTGGGTTGGAGATCCTACACGCAGAGGTTCTCACACCGGAGTCACACCACCCCAAGAGCCCTTGAACATACAAGGAGCCTTATTTCTACCACACTGTGCTAGTTTTCTAAGCTGCCATAACAACCTACCACAACCTGGAAGGCTTGACCAAGGTTGTTTTCTCACTATTAAAAGTTTGGATGTTTGAGATCAAGGTGCATATAGGATTCATTTCTCCTGAGGCCTCTCTGTTTGTCCTGTAAATGATCAACATTCCTCTGTGTCATTATAAACTTTTCTCTCCATTACATGTGAGTGGCTCGGTCTCCTCTTCTTATCCATTATATTGAGCCAAAGTCCACACTAAAGATCTCATTGTGAATTAATTACATATTAAAGGCCATATCTCCTAGTATAATCATATTCTAAAGAGCAGGGGTTAGGATTTCAACATCTGAACAGGGAGGTATGGACAAGAGTTGGCACTAAGCAAGTTGATATTAAATAGAGAGAGCAAGGGATAAAGAATCTGAACAGCCCAGGTGAGAAGGAAGCATAGTCTGGAGCCCCAGCATGGAGAAGGAAGCCCTATAACAGGTACCAGGTAGGATTTCTGCCCTGGGAGAACACACAGTCAAACATTCTAACATTTTATCAAAATGCTCTCGAAATAATTGTATCAGTTTAAATTCTGAAAGCAATGTATTAGGGCTTAAAATTCCCCTAGCCTGAGAAGCAATTGGTGTGTTCTCAGACTTTGGAAATGCCTGCTAACGCCATAGGTATGGACTGTTGTCCATTTTTGACATTTTCATTTACCTATTTCTAATGAGAATGAGATATATATATATATATATATATATATGAAGGTATATCATTATACAACATTTGCTCTTTTTATCCCTTTTAGATTTATTCTTCCTCTTCTGTGCATTACCTCTTGGTTGTTTCTGAGTTTTTCCAATGCCTTCTCCCTGCTTGTGACTTACTACACTCTACAACTGGCATCATACTGAAGAATAAATACAATTGGATGTAGTCAAATCTGACAGTAGGTTCATTTGTGTAAATGCTGTTTACACCATATGTTAAAAAAAAGCCTTCCCTACCCAAGGGTCATTAAAACATTCTGTTCTATTTCTTTCTGAGAGGTACAAAGTTTTCCTTTCAAATGTAGGTTTTTATCTAAATTGTATTTTTATTCATATGCCGTATAGGGATTTGCACATTTTTTCCAGTCTGAAAACCCAGTTGGCCTATCAACATTTAGTGAATATGTAGTCATTTCTTCAACTCTCAAATCATTTTCCAGCTAAGTGTCGTTCTCTTTCCAGGTCCCCTGTTTTGACACATTTTCTACATGTCTTTGCTAACACCTGGAACATTCTAACTACATTGCTTTTTGCTAAGTCTTGATATCTCCTAGGGAAATTATTGCTTCTTATTGTTCTTTCAAATTGCCTTGGCTGTCTTTGCCCGTTACGATTCCATCTGAGTGTTTTAATAAGTTGCTGCACTGGTAAAATAAAGGAATAGATTGGAGTTTTCTTGAAGTATGTTAAACTTAGACATTAATTTGGGGAAAATTTTTATCTCTACATATTGCATCCTCCCATCATGGGTTTGTTATATTTCACTCATTTATGCTTTAAGACTATGATTTTGGTTATATCCCAATTTTTTAATATCTCATCCATCTTTAATTAGAGCTTAATTATATTTACCTTAAATGTCTGATGCTCTTGTGAATGACATCTTTGTTACATTAATAAATTCAATATTAATGAGTTAACTCTCAGGTGATTTTGCTTTTTTAAATGTTGGTATTAGATTCTAGCAATTATTAAATCCTCATTTTAACTCTGATAGTTTATTTTTTAGATTTTACTTTATTATTTTACTGATGTGTATGAGTGCCTATGTGTGTGTGAGTGTTCCCAGGCATGTGCCAGTGACCACAGAGCCCAAAAGAAGGTCACTGGATCCTTTGGTCCTGGAGGTTATGAGCCAGTGGTTGCTAGAAACCAAATGCTTAACTGCTGATCCACTATATCTAAAGTATGTTAGATTCCATACATAGACTATCATATCATCCATATATGATCATAAATCCCTAACTTGTTTTAAAATATTTTTTTCAATTCTTTCTTTTATTGAAAAACTAGATTTTTTTATAATATATCTTGATTACGGTTTCCCCTCCCTCTACTCCTCCTAGTTACTGTACACTTCCCCCCTTCTAGATACACTCCTTTCTGTCTCTCATTAAAAAAAAAAACAATACAAGTATCTAGGCGATAAAAATGAAGTAAAATGTAAGTTAAAACAAAAACAAACACATCGGAATAGTACCAAAACAAAACAAATAGAACAAAACCAAAGGGCGGGGGAGACAAGAAAAGACACAAGAAACAAAGACAGACTCAGAGACCCACTGGATAACCAGTCTATTGGCAAGAATGGGGTATTGAGGTCCCGCACTACCAGGGTGTGAGAGTCAGTGTGTGATTTAAGTTGCAGTAGTGTTTCTTTTATGAACTTTGGTGCCCTTGTGTTCTGTGCACAGATGTTAAGAAGTGCAGTGTGTCATCTTGGTGGAGTTTTCCTTTTATAAGTATGTAGTGTTCTTCCCTATCTCTTCTGATTAGTTTTGGCTTGAAGTCTGTTTTATCAGATATCATAATTGGTATAACGGCTTGAATCTTAGGTCCATTTGCTTAGAATACCTTTTCTTATCCTTTTACCCTGAGGTGATGTCTATTCTTGATGTTAACATGTGGATGCAGCAGAAGGACGGATCCTGTTAATCTGTGTCTTTTTATTGGGAAATGGAGACTACAGTGTTTGTTGATTCCTGTTATTTTGTTGTTGTGGTGTGTGTGTCTGTGCACACATGCGTGTGCATGCTTATTTCCCCTCTTTTGACTTGCTCGTCTGGTATTATTTACTACTTGTATTTTTTGGGGTGTGGCTACCTCTTTATGTTGAAATTTTGCTTCTAGCACCTTCTATAGTACTGGATTGGGAGATACATATTGCTTAAATTTGGTTTTTATCATGGAATGTCTTGTTTTCTCCATCTATTGTGATTGAAATTCTTGCTGAGTATAGTAGTCTAGGCTGGGATCTGTGGTCTCTTAGAGTTTGTAGAACATCTGTCCAGGCCCTTCTGGGTTTTATGGCCTCCACTGAGAAGTCAACTATTATTCTAATAGGCATTCCTTCATATTTTTCTTTTTTTTTTTCCATTTGTCTTTTAATATTCTTTATTCTGTATGCTTAGTGTTTTGAATATTATGTGCCGAGGAGAATTTCTTTTCAGGTCCAGTCTATTTAGTGTTCTGTGTACTTCTTGTACCTTGATAGGCACTTCCTTCTTTTGGCTAGGGAAATTTTCCTCTATGATTTTGTTGAAAATATCTCTTGTGCCTTTGACTTGGGTTTCTTCTCCTTCCTACATTCCTATTATTCTTAGATTTGATCTTTTTATAGTGTTCCAGATTTTCTGAATGTTCTGTGCCTAGATGTTTTTGGTTTTTTTTGTTTTGTTTTGTTTTTCTTTTTTTAGATTTAACATTGTCTTTGACCGAGGTATCCATTTCTTCTGTCTTGTCGTCAATGCCTGAAAGTCTTTCTTCCATCTCTTATATTCTGTTGGGAAGGCTTGCCTCAGGTTCCTAAGTTTCTCACTCCCAGATTTCCCTCTGTTTGGGTTTTCTTTATTGATTCTATATGCTTTCATGTCTTAAATTGTTTTATTCATGTGGTTCCACTGTTCGTCTGTGTTTCATGGAGTTCTTAAAGGGTTTATTCATTTCCTCTTTAAGGATCTAGATCATATTCATAAAAGCTTTTTTAAGGTCCTTGAGCTTCATCTATACGGCATTTCTCAAGGCCAACTTTGGTAGGGTTGCCGGGCTCTCGTGGAGACATTGTCCAGGCTGCTATTGATTGTGTTTTTCCGTTTCTGTCTAAGCATCTGGATTCCAGATGATTGTAATTCTAGGTGCTCATATCTGGTCTACTCTTTGTTGAGTGGATGCTTTGTTCCTAGATTTCTGTAGGAGGGTGTGGTGGCTGTGTCTTGGCTGGTAGGGAATTCTTGGATCCTGCCAGGTATGGCCAGTGGGGTTCTGGGTAGAATAGGTTTCTACATATTGGGAGCTGACGCTTAGGTATGAGGATGGAGTTGGGAATCAGGGGAGGGAGGTTTGAGGGGGTCCACAGGAGGGAGGAAAGCAGGGTGTTCCACCAGGCTCAGCTTAGTACCTGGAAATGGAGGTAGAGAGTGAGGAAATGTCACAACAGCTAGCCTGCTACAGAGCTTGGAGGGAGACTTCTGCCTCACTGGATTTGGAGGAGAGGAGGGAGCATGAATGGGAAGCTCTCCTGCCCGCTTCTCCGGCCTCTTTGCTTCTCTGGCAGGCTTGGCTGGTGAGTTCCTGCTAGAGTTTGGAGCTGGGGCAAAAGGATGAATGGGGAGGAAGATTGGAGAAGAAGGTGTGCCTTATCCACTGGAAGTGGAGGCAGAGAGGCCGAGGAGGCTGCAGCAGGTGGTTTGCTGTAGAGCCAGGGATGAGTCTGGAAGATTGGAGGGGAGAGAGGAGGGAAGATCTGCCATTAGCCTGCCTGCTTCCCTGGTCCTGCCAGTTCCCAGGGCATCTGTCTTCTCATTTTCTATGGTCTTCCATGATTATGTTTTAAAGTTTAACTGCTAATATTCCTCTCGTGTATGTGGTGCTGGGAACTGAACCTATGTCCTTACATGTGCCTAGAACTCTGTCGTTGACCTTTGTCCAGCCCCTTTTCACTTTTTGAGACAGGGTCTCACTAATTTGCCCATGTAGGCCTTGATCTTGGAATCCTCCTGCTTTATCCTTTCAAGTAACTGATACTACAGGCCTGAGCCTTTGGGCCCAGATTAACTTAATATTTGTTACTTATTTGTTAGTGTTTTTTTTCACTTTTTAATTGAAATATAATTACATCATTTCCCTCTCCTGCTACCTCTAACCCCTCCCATGTGCTCCCCTTTTCAAATTTGTGGCTTCTCTTGCCCTAGTTATTATTGCTACACACACATACACACACACACACACACACACACACAGAGAGAGAGAGAGAGAGAGAGAGAGAGAGAGAGAGAGAGAGAGAGAAATATATATAAATACAACCCCATAAGTCCGTTCAGTGTTGCTTATCATACATGTCAAGACTGTCCACATTGTATTGGACAACCAGTTAAGGGACTTATCCCTGGAGAAGAGTGATTCTCCTTCTCAGCAGTGGCTCGTTTCCTGTAGCTCTTTGTCTAGGGGTGGGGTCCCATACAATTTCTTCCTTCCTTCCAGTCAATAAGAAATGAAGCCACAGAGTTTCAAAGCATAAGGTACAAAGAGGATTGTGAAATTACCTGAACAAGTCGGAGGCAGAACAACAGCACCCTTGTCTGCTGTTAGCAGCCTTTGACCATTCTTCCTGGTTGATATAAATTATAAAATTGCCAATGTCATGGCTCCCTGTTACCTTCCTTAGGGAGTCCCTGAGAGCATTCCACTGGGCAGTAGTCCTGCTCTATGTAGTGCCGGGACTACACAACCTGAGGCAGTGTTGGGACAACCCAGGGAATGCCTGCGGAGGCTTGCGTACCAAAGATAGAACTCTCTGACTTACAGATCCAAAATTTCATCAGATACTAGTAATAGAATAATTTTATATACATAATATACACATTACCTCAGATATTGCACTTGATGTTATAGCCACTACTAACATGACTAATAATTATGTTGGTTCATGCATTTTGTGTGTGTGTGTGTGTGTGTGTGTGTGTGTGTGTGTTTACTTAATTAATGAATCATTGTTTGACCACTGCATAAGCTTGTGCTTGGTCCTAAGTTTCATTTTTTTTTTCATTTTATCTGTCACTAGTATTATTACTATTTTTGTTTGTTTGTTTTTTTGAGGCAGGGTTTCTCTGTGTAACAGTCCTGACTGTCCTGGAACTCACTTTGTAGACCAGGCTGGCCTTGAACTCACAGAGATCAACCTGCCTCTGCCTCCTGAGTGCTGTCACTAGTATTATTATACCTTATCCAATATCAGTTACCAGGAACCTAATAAATAGGATCCCTCACAAGTAAGTAAGAAATGTTTTCAAATTTTCAAGAGCGTTAGAAAAAGGAAAATCAATCATTCAAGTTGTGATTTTACAGTCATTTAGACAGATTCAACCTGAGTTTCTTAAGATGAAAAAAATGTTCATGTTGAATAAATGACAAGTGAAAAAGATGTTGAGGGTGGGGGAATGGGAGACTCATTGTGATAAAAACATCTCTTGTCTTCACGGTCTCTGAAGATACAGAAAGGGTTTCAGTTCCTCTGTGCAGAACATGTAGGAAATAACAAGATGTGGACTTATCACTTTTATTTTTCTCTATTGAAACCAATTTGGTGGGACATTAAGCAGAAACACTAGGTCTTAAAATTCTTATGACTCTTCGTGGGAGACTAGAGTCCATGTGTCGAATAAAAGTATAGGGGCTGGACTGGGGATTTAGCTCAGTGGTAGAGTGCTTGCCTAGCAACCTCAAGGCCCTGGGTTCGGTCCTCAGCTCTGGGGGAAAAAAAAAGTATAGGGGCAAGGCATGATGGGATGAGTGTAGAAGTCAAAGTCTGTTTGCTGCGGGGTGTGGGGTGTGGGG
>CABHPH010162156.1:0-29381 GCA_902168325.1 Peromyscus nudipes | reverse complement strand
GGAGTTTCAAGGGCCACTCTCATTTGTCCAACATCACTTTGGAACAGTCTTTGATGATGGCATTGTCACATCCATCAGGCAGCCCTGAGTTAGAGCAAAGCCAGCAGCACAAGACTCCTTCGTAGTAGAGAACGCCTGTTGAGGAAGGGTACTGACCTGACGCAAACCTGCCTGCCTTCTGTCAGCACGCCAAGATCTGTCTCTAACTTGCACTGAATGCACCATGCATGGATTTTTAAAAAATTATCTCTCTGCAATCATATAATGAAGAGTCTTTCCAAGTCTGTTCCCATTGTCTCTCAATTTTCTTCATTTCCATTGAAGTTGAGTTATCTCTTTGTGGGTTGAATGATCATGACATTTATGAAAAATTATTGTTAAAATTTGGTTTCCTAACAAAACATTGGGAAAAATAAACCTGGGAGCACAGGAAAATGATTATAAAGCATGTTAAATATAATGTATCTCATATGTAAAGTTGTTTCAATATTAAAAAAATCAGCGAAGTGTTTTACCATATCAAGAAGCAAAATGAAAAAAAAATCACATGATTTTACTCAAGAGAAGCATAAAAAGCACTTGATTGAATTTATATTCACTAATGATGGTTTTAAAAGTTTCTTAGCAAAATAGGAATGGAAGAAAACTTCTTCAACCAGATAAATGGCATTAATTTAAAAAAAAGTTTGCAACTAACATAATTGAAGGTGGAAAACTGTATGCTTTCCCATTCAAACTGCTGCAAAGGCAAAGATGCATATTCTTTCCACTTTTATTCACTGTTAAGTCTTAGTGCAAGTGAGAAAATGTACCTCACATGAGAAAAGGAGACGACACAGCCTGTTTATAAATGAATTGCTGGTTTGTATCAAAAAGTCCTAGAGAATCTGCAAATAGTTACTGAAAACTAATGGGAGACTTCATCAGGATTATTTAGGTAACATCAATATATAAGAATTATTTTTTCAATATGCTACAATATGAATTAGAAACAAGTTGAATAATAAAGTGCTTTTTGAAATAGCAACAAACTGAGCAACAGTGCTTTCAAAACAACACTGTGTTAAATCTCTAATATACAACAGTGCTTTCAAAGCAACACTGTGTGTTAAATCTCATACACAAGAATGGGGAGTTCAGAAGCATAAAATCATGTTCATAAATTGGGGGAGTCAACAGGTTAAGCAAATTTCATTCAAAAATGTTCTACAGATTTGACACAATCCTAATTAAAGTGCCAAGGACATTTATATGAGTGTGAAGATCCCTCCCCTCAAAAAGCTGATTATAAGGACTCCATGAAAAAACATCAGAGAAACTGGAGCAGTCCGCCAAATTTTAAAACAAATCAGAAGAGAAGGACTCCGAATCTGAGGGAAAACCTATAATAAACTTGCAGTTTTTTTTTTTAATCTTTTAGGCACTTTTATTTCCAAAAAAAAAAGTCGTAAATATATAAACGTCTCATTCTCTCAAAAAATTCTACAACTATACAGCTGTTTGCTCCGATATTAGCATAGAAAGTGACCACAATACAAAAATAAGGGACAAAGCAGCAAAACAGCAGCCCATTTACGCTTTTGATGTAGATGTGTCCATGTATAAACATCTGGAAGCCTCTTACAAAACTATTTACACCAGTTTGTTACCTATTTACACATTGAAGCAACTTTCCTAATAAACAAAACTGTATTTTATCAAGTTATGAAAATTGTTTTCTAAAAAAACTTACTATATTACCACAAAATAAATAATAATAAACAATATTTTTAAAACAAAAATTAAATTTTCAGTTAGGACCGCTTTTGGCATTTTGCTTGATTTCTGCCCTTTGGTTAACAGCGTCAACGTCGCATTCCTATGATGTTGCACATTGGTAAACTTTCAACATATCACTGATATTAAAGGCAGACATCGAGTCAGTATTAACAGATTAACTACACTGCACTGCAATTTCAATAAAATTACTGGGTCTCACTGGATATTACATGCAAAAATCCACATAAATTGTCATTTAACCGACAGTGTTTAAGACCATGAGGAAAGGCAACAGAGCAAATGTCTAGATGGATGCACCAGACTAAACAGTCCAGAAAGACCTACAGTGCACACTAAATAGATTTTGAAAGGCTCCAGGCACTTCAATAGAGAAATTCATGTTATCAGCACATGTTGAAATAGTTGGATGCCCACATTCAAATAAATGGATGCCAACGTTTACTTCACATCATGAGTGAAAATCAACGTCATCCATTGGGGACTGAATCTGACACCTAAAGCCAGAACATTCTGAAAAACAACAGAAAAAAATCTTACGAACTTTATAGTACATGAAGATTTTTAAAGGACATAATGCACAGAGTGATTGACAGGGCTTCCCCCAAAGTGAAATTTTCTACTCTGAAACACGCTGAAAAAAGATAAGCCACAAACCAAGGTAAGACAGGCTTACAATACATATCTGATGAAGGACTTGTGTACTGACCACATGGAGAGCTTTCACTCCCAAACAGGGAAATAATAAGAAACAAATTGAAAACAAACTCCAAAGGTAAATTGATCACAAACTACATTATTATTAAAATTATTAATCTTGAGGAAATTGAAAACCTTGAAGCAATAACAGTGAACACTTAAAATGGCCATTCCTCTTTTCCTTTTTTAAAAATTTTATTTAAAAGGAAAAGAAACTTGACCACAAGTTTCCCCAGAACATTATAAAAGTTGACCACTCATAGGTTGGTGTATTTACAAGTGGTGTAGACACTTTGATAGCTCGCTTCTCATCACCATGAGAAAATACCTGAGGCTGGTATATAAAAAGAAGAGTCTTACTTAGCTCACATTTGGGGGGACTGAAAATCCAAACATAATTCAATGTCACCCCTGGCGGGGGCTCCCTTAGCATCCTTCAGCATCTCAGGAGGACCGATGGCACCATCATCATGGCAGGAATATGTGATCACATGATCAGACAGAACTCCACAGCAGGTGGGCAGTGACCAGGCTTATTCTTTTATGACCACTCTTTCATAAGAACTTTTTCAAGGTCACGTAAGAAAGAATTCCTAATCTCTTTCGAAGTGAGGACTGGAAAACCATAGGCTTTCTCACGAGGCCCCACTTCTTCTTCTTTTTCTTTTTAAAATTTTTTTTATTGATACTTTGTGGATTTCATATCATGCATCCCGATCCCACTCATTCCCCTGCTTCCTTGCTTCTGCCCTCTGCCCTTGCAAGTCCTCCAAAAAAATTAATAATAATAAAAGTAAAGACAAATGAAACAACAAAAACATGGCATACAAGGAAGGGGGCGGGGGGGGCAGCTCTCCTGCTTTCACACCCACAGACCTGGTTCACCTGCACCCCTGCCAACAGGGTCAGCTCTCCTGTGCTGCCCAGACGAGGTGCCATGCTGCTCTCCCATGTGCTGCAGCTGATGAGGGGCAGATAGGCCCCACTTCTCAACAACTTTCCGACTCTGCATCGGACCACAGTGGAACTCAACTTTCAGCCCCAGAGCTTTGGGGACAAATTGCACCCAAAAAAAAATGTATGTTTATTCAATGACCTGCAGAGAGATGTATAAAATCAGCTTTAAGTTTTTTTAAAGGCCTCATCCTGGAGGCCACTTCAATATCCACAGACTGATGAAAGGTAAACTGTGGTGCAGCCACACAATAAAACATTACTCAGTCGTAGTGTGGAAAAGCAATTCACCTAAGCAAACATGGACATATTTAATGCCCTATTGCTAAGGGGAAATAGCCTCAAGGGACAGCATACGGAACTGAGGATGTAGCTCAGTGCTAAAATACTTGCCCAGTATGTGAAAAATCCTGGGTTCAATTCTCAATGCATGAGTAAATAAGTAAATAAATGGGTAAATAAAAATATTAATTAAATAAATAAATCCCATATAGTACAAGAATCCAGTTATACAACATCCAAGAAAAGATGAAATATAGAAACAAAAGTTGAATCCATGGTTACCATGAGCAAAGTATAGAGTACATGGATCCCAAAGGGATAGGAAATGCCTGGAGGCAATAAAGGGGCTTTAGCTCAGTGGAAGAATGCCTACTTAGTGTGAGCTGAGGCTTGAGTTCAGCTCCAGCAACAACAAAAACCAACCAACCAAACGAACAAACAAACAAACAGAAGAGAATGTAGCAGAATCTTAACAGGTCTTATTAATAAAAACAAATCTGTGCTGGGTATTGGGGTGAACGCTGGAAGATCAGAGAGACAGAACAAGACACAGCTACTTCACCTTGCCAGTTCCTCAGCTGATCCTGTTTCCTCAGACTGGAAGCCTCTGTGTCCTCATCCGAATGGGTCTCAGCTGAACTGCTGCTCGAAGCCTAAAAGCTTAACCAGCTAAAAGCTTCTAGTTTCTGGTCTTCACGCCTTATATACCTTTCTGCTTTCTGCCATCACTCCCTGGGATTAAAGGCTCACTTTCTGGGATTAAAGGCGTGAGTCATCATGCTTGGCTGTATCCTTGAACACACAGAGATCCAGGTAGATCTCTGCCTCTGGAATGTTTGGATTAAAGGTGTGAGTGCCACCATTTTCTAGCCTCTGGATCTAGTGGTTGTTCTGTTCTCTGACCCCAGATAAGTTTATTAGGGTGCACAATATTTTGGGGAACACAATACCACCATAAGAGAAGCCAAGTTTGTATCC
Organism: Peromyscus nudipes; assembly: GCA_902168325.1. NCBI lineage: Eukaryota > Metazoa > Chordata > Mammalia > Rodentia > Cricetidae > Peromyscus > Peromyscus nudipes. The sequence goes on along the minus strand of CABHPH010162156.1, from coordinate 24,692 downwards.
TTTAAAATGTTTTATTTGTTATTAGTTTTTAAAATGTGTGTATGCATGTCTGTGCACATATCTGAGGGTGCCCTCAGAAGCCAGGGGATTGGATCCCCTTGAGCTAGAGTTACAGAAGGCTGTGAGACATCTGACATGGGTGCTGAGAGATGAACTCTAGCCCTCTGAAAGAGCAGCAAGCAAGCATGTGTGTCCTGAGCCATCCCTCCAGCCCCAGGCGTCTGTATCGTTAGCATCCTAGAAGTCACACAATTGTATGTCCTTGTCAAAATTCATAGAATTGTACAGTCAAAAAGAAGAATTTAGCCAACAGTAGATTTTATCTCAATAAGCTTAACCTGAAAATAAATTGCCTAATGAATGACGAATACGTATAGTCTTCACAGGAGATTTCAGAGTAACTGTGATTGCCAGGAGGGAACCAAAGTGATTAGAGGTTGGTGTCAGTCCCTGCAAAGCAGGGCCATGTCCAGGTTAGTCTTTAACATGCTAACACAGTGCATGGGTCTCCTATCCTTCAGTAGTCCCTAGACTTTCAGTATTGTATCCAGAGTCTTGCAAATTGCTCACACAAAGTCTCATTCATCCTTGATCCTTTGTACTAGGCCTCCTCCGGTATTGGCAGCTCTCTCAAGAAACCACCCCCATAGGCAACGTGGTTCATCTACCCGGTGGTTGTCTTTTCATGAAGCTTTTTCCTATAATACATTCTTTCTAGTTTTGTTGACTATCAAGCTTCTCTGAACAAATAAAGCAAACATTATAATAAAATTGTCCATATTTTCTAATCATTATTTTGAGACCAACATGTGGGAATGTTGCCATTCTCGTTTACCAAGAGCACTTAAAAGAAACAAACAAGACATACCATGTCTAATTAGTGTGTGTGTGTATGTGTGTGTGTGTGTGTGTGTGTATGTGTCTGTGTGTGTCTGTGTGTATAGATGTCCAGGGCAAGAGTTGTGAAAGTTGTTTCATTTGATTTTGCTGTTTCTGTTTTTTTTCTGTTGTTGTTGGTTTGTTTTTGTTTTTGTTTTTGTTTGTTTAATCTTGTATCATCCACTCACCCCCTTTGTGCTCTCTTGACCACTCCTTAGTCTTGACCACACACCTACAAGGAGTGTGAGCAGTGTAACTACAATGTTTGGCTGAAGAAGCAGGGGGCAGCACCTGCCTTTATCAGCAAGACTGACCGTGTAGTATTCTGCACTGACATTTTAGTTCTTGCAGCTCATCAACTTAGGAGTCCGCTATTTATTTGATGCCTTAATATGACAGTTCTTGTGTAGTATTTTCCCCCTGTCCTTCATGAGGAATTTAAAAAGAATTATCCTACAATAAAGAGCTAGCTCTCAGGGCTTATCCTTTCCAGAATCTCATGGTTTCTGGGCCAGTCCTTGACTTGGAGAAATCATGCTTAGATCCTGGCATGGTTCTTAGGGCCAGCAGTCTTTGTCTGTTTTGGTTGGCTTTACTCTATTTGTGGATTGGTTCTTGAGTTGGTACCACCACTGGAAGCAGCCCACTGATGCACCCTCGTGCACTTGCATAAGCCATCTCTTTCCGGCCACAGTAAGAAATCATCTATGACATGGCAGAAGAAAAGATGGCATTGAGCACCCACTCTTCAGAACAGCTGATCACCTGCTGTCACTGTGCACAGTTTTCCGAGGCAAGGGTGAACAGAGATGAAAGAAGGGAAGTTGTTTAAACCGTAGCAACTCCCAAATGCCCCAACACCTTTCCCTGTTAAGTGTAAGCCTTGCCCAAGTCTACAGCAATTGAACAAACAATATACAGGAAGTCCAGGGAATGTGAATTGCACTGGAGAAGGAATGACCCCATGGGGGGGGGGAGATACAGTATAACAGATGCTTTTGAGGTCTTCAAAAGTCCAGAAGCCCATGTCACAAGCTCTGTAGTCCACACTCTGTGTCAGTCAGCCAAACTCTGGATGCTCATATTCAAGCATAAAAATGCAGCGGACAGAATTATAGGATGCTGTAAATATAAAATTTCTTTCTTTGTGTGGGTGCTTTCTTTCATGTTGTTTCCAAGCCCAGAGAATTAGTTTAAAATATTTTATTAGGAGTAAAAGGAATAGGAACCCACAAGAAGAGCTTAACTATTTGCTACGTTCCAAAAAGGGTAAAATGTAACAAAATTTTAACTTTCTTGTTATTGGAAAAGCCACAATTATACTCTCTAGAATAATCATTGTATTTCATATATTACATACAGTAACTGTTATCCCTTTGCAGTACAAAACGTAATGAACCTTTCTATACAAATATCAATAAGCCTCTCCCACCCTGTTTCTGCAGGAATCAAGGGGAGTCTGTTATAAAAAAAGACACACCATTAAATCCATACGAAAATAAATGAAAAAGACCTGTAACCCTTCCTAATTTATATGTTACCTAAAGGTGTCATAAAGCAAAACTTGCTTGTAACACTTCCAGGTACCCCACTCACCTAAATTAAATAAAGTTCACGTATTTGATAAGTGGCATATATTATTTATATTTAGCCATCAGGGGCATTTGTGCAAACCTCTCTCAAGTAAAATGCATAGAACATGATCACTCCACCTCTTCTGTGGACCCACCAATGCACGTATTCTATCTTGGCAGAACCCACTCAGAACCCGGCAAGGAGGAACAGACAGTTCTCTTGATGTTTAAATGGAGCCTGTGTTTTCTTGGGAGGGGTCCAGGGATTGGTTTCCTCTTTGGATTATGTTTGTTTTCTTGTCTGTGAATTCGATGCTTTGGTTTTGTTTTTAGTACTAAAGGGATGTCCTCAAAAGGCTATTTTTACCAAACAAACTCACACAGGCTGTTCTAGAACAATCTTCCACTTCTTCTCCGAGTCCATGTTGCTTTTGTGGTTTTTTCATACATGTTCCTTGAGCGTGCTCACGGAATGGCAGTACAGGTTTCATTCTCCTCAGATCTTACTCATGGAGAAGTTTCTTTCCCAGCTTTCCGGGAGGAGGTCACCAGCACTCTTCGAAGCGTATCAGGAGCCAATTAGAGCATTTGTTCGGGTTGGAATGCCTCTTCTCTCAGAACCTGCTCTTGCTGAAATTTGCGGGGTTTTTTAGTGTGATGTTGAAATCTGCTCTTGCTTGACTCCTACAGCTGGCTCTGATCAGCCTCCTCTAAGGAGGAAGTTTCAATTAGCACAGTTTCAAATGTGCTCTGGAGGTATATTTTTATGGCTACTCGACTAATAGCACTCTTTGTTCCTAGTGGTGTGTGACTCCTTAGCAAACACAGCCATTCGTGTGAGTCATGGAGCGACTTTATAGCAAGGCTAAGCTTTGCCAAAGCCAGAAGAATGAGACAGCCAAATTGAATTAGTGGCTGAAACACATTAATTTATGCTAGATAAATGTTATTGTGGTCTCATGGGCAAGTACTCAGGTCATAGGCTTTATGAACTATTGGCGGCACGAGGTCTTCCTGTAGTAAATCAGCCAGAGCAGGACTTTGCACAGGACTTACAGCCACTTACTCTCTTCTGCTTCTTTGAAATGGCCTCCTCCGTTTACCCCCTCCCCTTGTGTCCATTTGAGGTTTAACATAGCAGTAGTGGGATGAATGATTTCTGTAGGCTCTGCCTGAGCCTGGTGGAGATATGGCCATCTATTATGCCTGTGGCCCTCACCACAAGCAGCTGCATGTTCATCATGCCAGACTCCTGATCTCCGTGGGTACCGAGCTCTGGCTGAGCCCCAGCTCCCAGAGTCCTCACAGCTGCGTGTGAATGGGAGCCTTGATGTTTCCGACACAGCATACACGACCAAGTCCTGACAAGGCTGTTTTTCTTCTGGGAAGGAATTAGATCCACTTAAGGCTGGCTTATTTCTCAAGTAAGAAAAGTAGGAATAAGTGTTTTCTGGCTTCAAGTTGTGGCAAGTGTGAAATGACGCCAAGAAAGAGTCATGCATAAATGGTAGCGTTGAAACTCGTTTTCATGTGTTTAGATGCGTCTCTGCCAAAAAAACTGACAAGACCTTTCTGTTGGCATCTTTTCAGAGGAGACCACTCAGACACCGAACATTTTCTTAATAAAGAAATAATGGTAAATCACTGGTGTCTAGGCAGGTGATAACCAGTTCACTTCAAACATAGTCTTCTGCAAAACTCAGAGAAACAACTGGCTGTTCAAAAGGTGATGGATTAGTAGTCTCCCTTCTCTGTAGCCACCTCTCCTCCCTCTCCAGCAGTCAAGGGCCTAGGCAAATGTAGAGCTGTGGTTAAGGGCTTCAGCTTCAGAGTTGGTTCTAGGTCTAGGCTCTGATCCCATCCCGTACTGGTTTGGGAATCTTGAGCTGATGGGGACGCTCTGTGTCCTCACGTAGATAAAATAGAAACAAAGGTAATAGGTACTTCTGCAGTGGTGTTGAGGCTGAAGAGCAGGTGGGGGCAAGCCATCAGCCAAAGGGATTGAATAAAAAGGCCTCTCAACAGGCAGTGGCCTGTGTTGATCACTGGTATTGCTGTCTTACTGACCTTCATCAGAAGAAGACAGTCTCTCCCATTTATTTCACAGCTCCCCAGTGGCTGGCAAGAAGAGATGCTGGAGGAGAGTGGAGGTTGCTTCTCCTTGGCATAATTTATGCTTCTCACCTGAAGAATATCTTGAGCTAGTCGGCATATTCTGTTTAACTCATCAACCTTGACCCATGAAAGCCTCATGGTTGCATTTCAGTCTAATGCTTGTTTACTTGGTTTGAAGACATGTGTCTAACAGTCATCTTGAACGATTAGCAGGGAGCAAGAAGGCTAACACATGACCGGTTCAAGTCCCACTGCTCATGGCTTCAGTATCATGTTGATGAATTCTCAACTATGTACTTGTAGCCAGATGCGACACTTGCTCCAAACCAGCCCAGATTCCCAAGACTTTCTAGACATCTTTTTCAGCTTTTTAAAATGCTACCATTTCCTTTAGTTCTCAGAAAGAGGGGGAAGGGGACAAAATGCAACATATCCCCAGGACCTTCAAGTTTTTTTTATTATTAATAAGTTCAATTTTTTTGTATTTCTATAGCTGAGTTCAGAAATAATTAACCCGTCCATTGCTATAGAGTGATTTCTTGGCTAATAACATGATTTTTGAGAAAATTTAAAATTTAAATTTTCTTTAAATTTAAAATTTAATGAAAATTCTAATTTATGTGTATATATAAGTATATAAAGAATTTCCTTTAATCTGTCCTACATTCATTGTAAATTGGAGTTCCTTAAGATCTACCAGATCTTAAGTCTTACCAAACTGCAAAAATGCATCCGTAGTAGACTTTAAAACACGATCCTACTCAATATTTTATAACAGTGATTAGCAAGGCCTAATTCTCCATGGCCAATTTAACCTTCTAAGTCATCAAGCCGTGTTTCTTATTCTATGTAACTTTCCCTGAGATCCTAAAAATCTGTATAATCTAGACGGGAAGTAGTTATTAGGCCCCATACATGGACTTCTAAAGAGTGTGACAATTTTCATAGAAAAAGCTCCATAAGAATAGGGACACAGTGTCCTTCCTCTTGCCCCACATTTATCCCAGGCCCTAAAACAGTGTCCTTCCATGTGCTTCGAAGACTTTTTCCAAATGTTTACCCTTGATGAAAAGTTGAACAGTAAATTAACCCTCCCCATGATTCTGACTTCCTTCATCTTTGCTTACATTTTTCCCTCGTTGATAAAAATCTTTTTTCTTATTCTTCTGCTTCCTAACTGTTTTTTTCCTATTGAAATTACTTTTTCATTAATTTTACAAAATTAAGTTTTGTGAAAAAAATTGGCCCCCGTCACATTAAGGTGGTTTTGCAGTAATCAAGCATGAACCTTTCCATGAGATTTCTTGTTGCACTGAGGTCACTGATTTTTTTTTAAAACTATACCAATTAATATGGTTCCTTCTGGTGCTTTGAGTGACTCAGAGTACTAAGATAAGTCCTCGGTATAGTGACAGACTGAAGTCCCATGTGTGACATCATGAGGAACATCTGTCTGAAACAGGAGTCATGGGAGTTCAGAAACTTCCCACAGAGAGGACCAATCAATATAAGTTCTGTGTTTAGGATTTCATGCATTTTGTTAATTAGGCCAAAGCCATAGACCTGTGTGGCAATTACTCAGACAATGATGTAAAAAGATAGCCTGACAAACAGACCTCCATAATCCACTTACATCTCCCAGAAGCCAAAGGGTTGCAAAGCCTATTAACAAGCTCTCTGCCCGTCTGCTTAGAGATGCTGTTAAAGCCAGAGCCTGCTCAGCACCTGAGACAGCTGTTAATAAAGATGGTGTGCGGCAGATTTCTGCTCTACTAAGATTGGACATAAAACAGCATAAGACAAAGCATGTCAATAACTCAAGGCAAAGGAACAAAAAAAATCAAAAAACAAAACAACAACAACAAGAAGCAAAGTGCTTTATAAAATGGATCCAAGAGTGCACAAAGAACCTCCAGGAAGGCACCAATGACCGAGCATAGTACTTGGTGAAGATTGCCACTTTCCTTCCAACCACACTGAGGACCAGGGTCTTTGTCTTTCTGTATAAACTTGAGGGATCTTTTCTACTAAAAAATTATTTATGTATTATTATGTGTATATGTATGTACATGATGTGTGTGTATGTGTGAGCGGGTGTGCATATGCTGTAGCCCACAGGTAAAGGATGAACAACAACTTTGTGAATCTTCAGTCTTCACATGGGTTCTAGGGATTGAACTCCTGTGGTCCCCAGGAGCCACCTTGCTGGGCCCATCAGTGATAGTTCTAACTTAGTGGCCCTTAGAAGATGCCTTCAAACTCGTGTCTTTTGTCAGCTTTATGAATTCACAATAATTTGGGAGTCTTCTCATTTTTGTCCTTGTTCATTTTGTACCACTTATGAATTATTTGGGGACAGTGCTTTCTGGATAGCTCAAGTAGGATCCAGATGTCTTGGGAAAATTTGAATCCACCAGGCACAGTACCACAATTTATTCTATAACTCTGAATATGCCAGACCGCTTTTAATGGTTGTTATAGTTTTAATCCCAAGGACTAGGTAGTCTATATTCCTACAGCATTTCCCCTGGCACTTCTTCTACTCTTGTAGCAAAGGCTACTAGATTGTGAGTGTGTGCTTCTGGGAAATGAGATGGAGACATGCAAGGAAAGGCTAACATATCATTGCTGCAGATTCATGTGAAATCCTGCCATGGTTATCTGGCCCACAGATAAAAGTTTAACACAGTTAGCTTGAAGCCACTTCCTGTTTGGGTGGATGGTTGTGCCTGAGAGATTCGGCCTGCCCTATTCCAAGACCTCTCATGAACTGAGTGGTGGTTTTAATTAAATCCAGTAGGTTGAGACAAGTGGTTTGGCAGTTCCCATTGATTTATTGTGCCTGTGACATCTGGGCCTGATTTATTGTATTGATTTACATAATTGTTGTTGGACAATCACCCCACATATTTTCATTCTGGTTCCATTCTGGTTTGGAGGACTCACAGGCTGTAAGCATGGAAGATCTCATTCTCTCGTGCCTTTGATTTTTTTTCCCTTCTTGTTTTGCTTTTCCTTGGTAGGATGGTAAACTCCGGAGTCATCTTGTAGAGATTCTGTGGGCTTGTGTGCATCAACAAAATTGCTTGAACACCAGTAATAATTTAAGGTTGAAGTTCAATATCATCATTTCACCATCTATCTATCTATCTATCTATCTATCTATCTATCTATCTATCTATCTATCTATCTATCTATCATCTATCTATTGCTCTGAGACAGGATCTCCCAATACTCCTGCCTAGCCTCAAATCCAAACTTGCTATATAGAGCAGACTGCCATGGACTTGGGGCGATCTTCTCGCCTCAGCCTCCCAAGTGCTAGAATGACAGCCACACTCACCCCATCCTGTTTCATTTTCTAAATATTTACGTCTGGGCCCTGGCTACTAATATGAATGCTGTGTCATAGATAGCCAATTATCTGAAAGCTGTGAATGTGTTTAGCAATACATTGCACTGCAGACTAGTTTCCTCCAATCTCAGTTTTATTGTAAGAAAGTTAGTGTTCATTTCAAACTCCATGGAGCCTGTGTAAGGAATGGAAAAAGGAAAAAGGAAGGGAAAGAGGAGGGAAAATGTCTGCTAAAGAGGAAAGACAAGAAGCAGGCAGGTCCCGAGCAGCATAAATAGCTAAATTATCTGCTGTAGGACTGAACATCCCAATTATAGAGTATGTAACAATACTTTGGGCTTGCACTCCATCACTCTCTATTTCCTACAGCTGGTGCCTTCTAACTTAACTTCCAGACAGCATTCTGGGAAAAGGGAGCTGAGACAAGATAAATGAAGTTCAGTCTGTGACTTAACTCAATTTGACCCTCTGCCTCAGTATTAGATATGAGGTTTGGCTTTGTTCCTAAGAGCCAGCCTCTACGTTTTCTCCTCACCTGTTCTGTTTAGTAGCCCTTGAATTGGATTCAGGGCCTTGCAAATGTTTTACTGCTGAGCTACCTAGCTAGTCCTCCAATTGTTATTTAATGCTCTTAGGATGACATTGTTTTTTATTCTTGTATGCATTTCTCTGTCTTATTCGACTATCATGCCAGTCTTCTTGGATTTCTTTCTTGTATAACACCAATACCATTTTGAACTCGAATTGTGGACATACCTAATACTGAAATCACCATCCGACTGGATAGTTGCCTATTGTCTGTGACTAGAGTCCCCTGCACCTAGCTGCTCTTCAGATGTTTTCCTGCACTGTTTCTGCTGGGTCTGTCACCACAATGTCATATGTCCAGTAAAAAGGACTCACTCTCTCAGTTGAGTCACTAAACATCTTAACACAAGATTTACCTCTATTCCTCCCTTCAAAGCCTTGACTTTGTCTTTATTGCCTTTCTATGAGATGATCACTCTAAGAGGAAAAGGTTATTCACCAACACATTGCTATTTGTTATTAGCAGTTTAAAACAAAGACCTCCCTCTGTTCTCCATGGTACCCAATATTCATCAGAAAACTTGCACACTTTCATTTTTTCTGGGGGCTGCTTGGTGGGATCCTGTGAATAGAAAGAAATTGAATCATAGTACATAGTGAACACATCTATATTTAACACAGATTTTAGCACAGCTTTTAAAAACCTCCCTCCTAGCAAGCATGTAGGAAATCAAGCCAAATTAATCACTTTTTAAAAATCAGCTTTGCTAAGACATTATTTAGCATATCATTAAATCCATCCATTTTAAGTGCATGATTCAATGTTTTTTAGTAAATCCTTAAAAAAATTATGTGCAAATTACCCAAATCCAAGTTCAAAACAATATTTTTTTCAACTCCAAATAGCCTGGTCTCAAAAAGATAGTTATCATTTAATACATGAATCATCTTCAATTTAATTAATCATAAACCATATTTTATATATAATTTTTGAACAAAAGCATAACCAGTATGATTAAGAAAAGCATACTGAAATGTTTCCATGGCTAGATAATTCACACGATCGAGTTTGTCTGGTCCAGAAGTCAGGCTCTGTAGTGCATCTAGCTTTTCATCAAGAACAAATTCTGGGACTGGAGACATGACTCATGAGGTAAGAGGACTTGGTTATCTTGCTGAGGACTGGAGTTCAGCTCCAAGCACCTAGGTTGGATGGCTCACAACCGCTTATAACTAACTCCAGTGGCAGGGGATCTGATGCACTCTCTGGCCTCCATTGGCATATATGTATACACACAGGGAGAGAAAGTCATATACATAAATGAAAATGAAATAATCTTTTTTTAAAAAAGGAACTAATTCTGCAGTAGTTCTGAAACTAGCTCATTGGAAAGTCAATTGATGTGTCAGCATGTGAGGCAAAGCTTAGCCGAGTAGATGGAAGGCACTGTGGCTTCTGGGCTCAGTTCGTATGATGAAGCACTTCCTTACAACACAGCCTCATCAATCTGCGCTAAGTCAGATGCAGTCTCCTGGATACTGTGCTGGTAAGATAAACACTGAGATTTCTGGAGCCACATTTCCTGAGACACTGACCAGAGCTGCCCTTGAAAGCATAGCATCAAGGGAGGCCGGGAAGAGCTTCCTCGGGATTGGCAAGTGTGGGCTTCTTTGCTGTCAAGGATAATGATCCTAATGGTGTTCTCTATTTGTGATGGTCATTTTCAGTATGCTGGAGAACATGCTATCAAGATATGAAGGCTTTAAAGCTCTGGTCCCCGAGCTAGGTGTGGATTTAACGAAGCTTTCCTTCCGAGACACTCAAGAATTCATTGAATTATTCAAAATAAAAGCCTGACTGTTTGCTTTTACTTTCATTAAAAGATAATATGACACCAAAGAAGAGCTATGATGGAAAGAGAGGCAGAGTTTGGTGTGGCAGGCTCTCCAATCTAATTTACAAGTGTTTTCCAGGCAGTTATCTTTTGATGAACAAGACTGTATTACACCATGGGGGGAAATGCTAATTAGACGTGCGATGTGGAGAGAAAGCACGCTTCTTTAAACAAATTATGAGAGTCAACCCTAGCTCCAGGAAACACCATCCTTTAAAGCACCAGGCTAGTGATTTCACGGGAGCATTATTCTGTAAGATGGACATTCAGGTTGTCTGATTAGCATGGTGAGAACAAAAGACACTCACTTCAATTCCACATCTTCTCCTCTTCCTCTCCCACATCAAGTCCTAGATCACCTCAGAGAGCAGAATATTTCCCTTTATCGAAATGATCGAAAACAGTAATTCTCAAATTTACTGAATGACAGATAGACTTTGACTAGAATAGAGAGGTTCAATAAGAGTGACAACTAAATGTCCTGAAACAAGGACCCATGTTTCCTGCATACTGTTCAACTTCTTTTGCAAACATGTATAGTTGCAAGAAGAAGAGTCCTAACCCATATAAAATCCCAGTGCCCTGTGACTGAAATACACACGTATCTATAGCTGGTCCAGACAAATCTGCTGTGCACACCCTCCCCTTCTCGTTTTGTGTCAGAGCCAGCGTGATTGTGTGCTGGCATCCTAGCACGTTTCTACGGCAAAAATCATGCTTTCCTTATCTTGTCCAATCCAACCACTAAAGGATTTGTTTTAAAAGTGACAAATGATATGTATAGGGCTGCAGCTGCAAGGGTCATGTATTACAAGGTACATGATTTATGTACAGCTTTTTGTCCTATGGACCGCGTATTTCATAGCAAAATTAGACTGATTGGGGTCTGCACAATATCAAATTTTATCTCCACTAGAGGCAAAACCTAGCTCTCTCGGGTGAAGTATTTACCTAAATTCTTATTAATGATGCACAGGGGGTAAAGAGCCTATCTTATCTCCAGCTTGGTTTCCACGTATCCAGGCTCAGCAGACAAGTATTTTAAGGAGTGCACTGTCGTGATGAAAGACCTCCGTGCACTTTTTCCTTGGTTGAAGTTTCCCAGAACCCCCCTCCGATTGCACAATTGCTCCTGTTCTCTGGCTTCAGCTGGGATCTGAAATGCTCTTTAACCGTGCTTCAATGAGGGAGGAATGAAGCTACTCAGATTCACTTAATTCAATAGAAGCCAGGAAGAGATTCAATCTTAGAACTGTGTCAAACGCATATTCAAACTGACTGCTACACAGCTGTCACCTGACTCTATCAGTAACTTCTAGATTTTGTTTTTTAATTTTTAGATTCCCATATAACTTATAAAGCCTATGAAACCTATTTCAAAGGACTTGACTAGAAAATCCACAGAGCGTGGGCCAGCAATGACTCAGTGGATAAAGGATCTTGTGGCCAAGCCTGATGACCCATGTTGGATTTCCTGGGACCCACATGGTGGGAGGAGAAAACTAGTTTCTGTAGATTGTCATCCACAAGCAAGCTGTGGCATGGGCATGCACACACTCACACAAGTGTGGACACACACAAATTAATTGTTATTAAAAAAAATGAGATGAAGAAAGTTTGAGAGGATAGAAAAGGCTGTAACTACCTTTTCAACAATGACAGTGTAACCAGACTATTGTCCCCAAAGCCTTGTATCTAAAACACAGTTGAACAGATTGACTAATACGGAGAGCTTTGTTTTGCATTATGTTTGGATCAAGTTACCATGTAAGAGCTCGGCAAACACCGGATACCTGATCAATCAGGTTGGGAAGACAGCTCACAAGTGGGGAGAAGGAGAAAGGTTCTTTCTGAGGTGGTTTTCAGGGAGCCATCTTCCTAGACATAACTAGGAATTTGAGCCTTTCAACTGCATTCTTCCAGGTCATTTCCTTTCTAGTTTCACTGCTTTCTATTGTTTCTATGAGATCTCTTGGAGATGCCAATCAAAATCTGCTATCCCACGTGTTTTGTGTTTCCTTCTTCTTTTCTTTTGTTCTGTACACTACAGAAAGCCATCCATCCATCTTTGAAAGGCTCCAGGCTCTTTGACTGGCCCTCTGAGAGTGTCTACTAATGGGTGGAAGTCTTTTTCTTGCTAAGGTGTCCCTTTCTTGTCCTGTGTTTGGATGTTCGATGCGGCCATGTATCAAGTAGGTTCCTTGGGAACGTGGTGAAGGTTAGACCTCCTGAGATTGCTTTATCCATGGACTGGGTAGGAAGGAAGAGCTCTTCGAGATCCCTGGAAGTCAGTTGCCTCCACTTACTTCCCACTAATCCTCTGTGAGCTGTGCCTATAGAGAATAGGAAACTAAAAACTCAGTCACTAGCCTGTTTAGGGAAAGCCTTGTGTTAGAGCCAGGCTCTCTTCCTACCTCAAAATTCTTCTCTTCTCCTCACCTAATCGCCCCACTTGGTAATTATCCTTTCAGGACTAAGCCTCCTCCTTGACCTGTGATCTCATCTTCCTCCCAATTAGTAAAGGAACTTGATCCAACTTTGACTTATTTCCTGGCTCACATCTCTAATCACCCCTGCGAGGGGATACTCCCTTTTGAATTTGCTCAGGCCAGCTTTGAACCACATAAAATACATAAACCAAACCTACACAATGTAATATCATACTTTTTTGGCAAACTGCTTAAGTACATTTGGGTAATTGATATGTTTTGCATTGATTTTTAATAGGCTTTATTAGTGCCACTATCTAGCACACTATTTGATTAACTTGAAATAAATTAAGTAATTGACTGATTTTCAGAAATATGCAATGGTTGAATTTGATAAGACTAACATTATATATTATTATATAAAGCAGGAAAAGAAGAAGAGAGAAAAGAGGCTGGAACTGACCTGGAGAAAGACAATGATGAGCCACACTCTTCCAAGACAAGTAACACAGAGCACATCTTTCTAAAACAAGAAAGTGGAAAATAGAGCATTGAACAAGATATCAGAATAACTCTGTTGTATAGAATTTCTAAGAAGTTCTCATGTATAAGGAAGCCTGTTGATGTGTTCAAACTACTTCATTCTTTGATTATTTAAGTCATGCAATTCCCAGGTCCTAAATGTACACATAGAAATACAATGCATATGGTAATAAAATTCATTTATGCAGGTACATATAGAAATTATGTGAAAATTTTTTCCATGTAACTTTATGTTTTCATTTTTTAACAGATTTCTATAACTCACAGTGATATTTTAGAGTAGCCTAAATTGTGAGCACCACAGAAAATCAAGTTGGATTAAATCACTTTTTCTTGATAGAAGAGAACATTATTTAAACCTTTCTGAATTGTGACCTATGATTGCACTCTGTTAAATGTGATTTAAAGGTCAAATCCAGCTGAAAGCCATGGAACACAGCACAAATTCATTATTCCATTTTAATTCATGTAGTGACATAGCTAAGATCTCACAAATGCCTGTACCTCTGACCCAGAACTACGATGGAAATCCATCTCTCTGAAGTAGATCATGAGGCCTCCAGCAATGAGAAGGCAGGGCCCCCGGAGGAAGGCAAACAGCTCATGCTGGTATCTTGGAAACCTGTGGAAATACGCCATTGCTGTCCTCGGATGAAAGTGCAGAGTACACACTAAAGGAAAGTGCCAAGCCTTTCTCATCAGTGAAGGTCGTCATTCATGTACTCCTCAACTTCATGAACGATGTAGCTTTAAAATAAATGCAAGAAATAGCCACCACGAAGAGTCATTACACAAGTTCATGAGGTTTCCCAACTGAGGGATTTTAATCGCTTGTTCAATGTAGTCCTTGTACTTTAATTAAGGTGACTGAAGACAAGAAAATTTACATTAGTCGATATTGCATATGGCTTTTTAGAGGCAGAGCTAGAACAAGAGCTCGGGGCTCCTGATCTTGGTCAGCCCCCTCTACTCATGAGTGACTGTCACCATTTTATACACGTAAGATGGTGTGAGGTTTATGAAGTCATCTAGGATAACAGTTTCCTGGACCATGTGTGTTCAATGCAGGATGATAACACTCTCATAGGGATGAACAGTGGTTTCTAAAGTTCAAAAAGTCTTAAAGTATTAGATATTTTTACAGTCTCACCCCTCAAACACCACACATCATACGTATATATATATATATACATACAAATATATATATATATACATACAAATATAGATATACATACAAATATATATATATATATATTTATTTACTGGTCTAACTGTGTCAACAAAGTTTCAAGATTTCAAGATCAATCTGGAAGGCCAAGTGTTGGGAGAAAGAAGAATCAGGAGAATGTCTAGAAAACCATGAAGCAACAATAAACAGAATGTTCAAAGGCTTGCCCTGCACCTTGGTCACATTGTAGGGAGCTGGTCAAAAGGTTGATTTCACACAAATACTGGAGGCTCAACTTCAATTTGTTTCATGACCTAATCTAACAAATTGGAATCTTGAAGCTTGTTTTACTATTCTCTTCCAAACTTGGGGACCTGTGGTGAAGCATAGTGTGCTTTGAATGTAGACATAAAGGGCAAACGAATTGCATCCTGAGTTTAGTGTATGAGCAACTTCCACACACATGTACAGTGCTTTGGGAAGTTGGAAACAAAGACATTATATGAGCAAAAATACTCAGAAAGGGTCTGCTTCCAACTCTGTCACCTGTAAATGTTATGCTATTCTAATGCGGCCTCTGAAGTCCAGAGTTCTTTTCCTCTCAATTTGGAATTATTTATTACACAACGTTTGGAGAGAATGTCAAGAACCAATACATAAGAAGCAATAAATTGAGAACTTGGTGGACTCATAATAATAATAATAATAATAATAATATAATTATTATTAATATTATATAATAACATTACCAATAATAAGTGTTAAGCTGCTGTTATTAACATTAATATCTTCAGAAGCCAAGAGACAGATTAGTTCTATGATAGCTTACCCAGGAGGCAATTGGCTTTGGAAGGCTTTCCAGGCCTGTCTTTTGAAAGGTTCTCCCTCTTTTAATCTGCCTATCCCCACTTTAAATTTTTTCACACTGAATCCTCCTCACTTTACCTTTGGCCCTCTTGTTGAGATGTGTTTGTTGAATAAGGAATACCATCCACTTATGCCTGCCCTGGGATAACTCAGCTTCCTTCAGAACAGAGATTCACTTGTTCAAGAAATGTTTATTTATTTACTTTTTTACTACGTTATTCTGCACTGAGCACTGTCTTAAGTGAACCATTCCAGGTGTTATGCTACAGCTGTGCACAAAACAGCTAGGAACTGCTCTCCTGGAATCTATGTTTTTTCCGGTGGTAAAAAAGCACAAACAAGTGGATACACAGTTCTCTAGTGAGAAATGCCTAAGAGAAAAAGAATTGCTAGACCTAAGAAATATAGGTGAGAGTATAAGAATCAGGACTGATTTTTAATGGTGTTTGAGTCTGTGACCCAAAGGCATTGTGGAAATGGACAGTATAGATATGTCCTAAGAACTACGAGGTGCCTTTTCTTGACTGACATGTCAGACATGGAGGATGACTTACATGGGGTCAGACATGTTGGGCTACACAGATCATTTTAGGAGGTTGGTCTTACTTCTAAGGGAAATAGGATTGTGTCTTATGCTTCTCAATTCCTAAGATATATTCAGCATTGAATGAGCGATTTGAGAATAAGCCAATCCAGTTAACACATATATGCCTTCAGCCAGCTCAAGAGATATACAAAGACTGGTTTGATGGCGTTCTGCTTAGATAGGTATGAGGTGAGGTAAGTTTGGAAACAGACCACACACTAGGTCATATCACTTAGAGAAATCACAGCAACATTCTGGCTTTATCTCTGCCGTCTTCTGCTAATACACAATTACAGGCTTGGTGGGAGAGCTGGGTGAGTGGAGATACAGGGTTTCTTGTGGAGTGCATTTACTTCACTGCAGGTTTTCTCAGAGATTTACCAACCATCGTAAGAAGAAAGTATACTTCAGCCCATCTGGCCAATTCTTCAAACACCCCACACTAAGCAATTTGATGATTTTTTTTTATCAAGAAAAACATCAGGAGACAATTCCGAAAGCAGAAGAAAGTTTTAAGAGTAGCCTCAGATGACTAGCCAAAGCTAGTATTGGTCAATACAATAAGTAAATAAGTGAATAAGTGAACAAACAGCTCAGGATACTTAATCAAGTGTAAATTCCAGCTCTGTACTACATTTTCAGCCTAACTGTGTTCTATCAATGTTTAATTGGGCATTCTGTAGTTTTTCAGGCAACTCCACCCTAAGTAGACAAGAGTCAAAAACAATTGCTGCAGGGCGTTGGTGGCGCACGCCTTTAATCCCAGCACTCGGGAGGCAGAGGCAGGCGGATCTCTGTGAGTTCGAGGCCAGCCTGGGCTACCAAGTGAGCTCCAGGAAAGGCGCAAAGCTACACAGAGAAACCCTGTCTCGAAAAACCAAAAAAAAAAAAAAAAAAAGAATTGCTGTAGGGTTCTTATGGCCTCACCACCTTGACGTCTATCTAACCTAGCTAGGTTACTGAGATAGCACATGGGTTGATATATCAGTAAATCTGCAGGGCATTTTATGTGCAGTTATCTTTAATCTATTTGATATTTATAAACTGACACACATATATGAGTGATATATAATATATTATATGTGTGATGTAAGTATAGAGATATGTATTTTTATGCAATTTGTACATAACTTATAAATAAACCTTTAATAGAACAGATTAGTTGAGCGTTAATGAAAGAAAGAAGAGCCAGAATTGGAGAATGCTGTTCCAGTCAATAACCAGTAGTGAACTAGTCAATCAATTGCTTCATCCTTAAAACAATATTCAAATGAAGAAAATCTTGTTTGCTTAATAAAACGCCACTGTGTTGTTTGATCTGGGGAATTTGTGAAACTGACCAGATGTAACAAGCCATGTTTTCATGGTACAAAACAGCTGACAACTCACTAACATAAATTGCTGTGATAATCACAGAGACATAATTCACTTAATATATTCTGCTCCTCACTAAAGGAAAACAAACACGGGGTTAGGATGAATCCTTCCACTTCAGATGGCCAGTCATACCTGGCTGTTTTGTTCTGAAAACTGTCTGTTAATCTTCAAATCTGAAGAGGAAAGAGGGGCGAGAAAACAAGGAGCCGCCCATCGGCCCCACTGTGCAGAGTGGCAGCATCATTGTGATACCATAGAATCTAGAGACAGATGGCTGCTTATAGCAGCCATCAATCTTAAAGGAGAGTGAATTGAGGATAATGCCCCCCTTTGGTAATGGACACATCTTTGCGAAGTTATTGCTGACAGCATCTTCTAACATGCTGATTTGCTAAGACAAGGTTTTTATTGCATCTAATCTTGTTGTGAGGCAGGAAAATATGGTTGGGTACATGTTTCTCATGTATAGTTTTTACCAGAATTGCCTGCATTAGAGAGTGGCTAAATTGTTTTCCATATTTTATGGCACATTTCTGATGTTGCACCGCACACAACATTGATCACTGAGTCCATTAGCTGATTATGATATCCTGAAAGGAGACGTTTCCTTTGGGAAAAGCCATTATTTGAAATGAAATGAAGACTTAGGCTACCCAGGACAAGTGGGATGGAATTGTGAGAGCAACTGCTTCATTCCACAAAGGAAAATAATCAACCTGAACAAAAATAAAATAAGTAATTGTAAACATATGTATATTTCCAAAACAGATAAGTCATTTAGACACTTCGCAGCAGCTCAGTGTGTCCCCAGGAAGGGTGACAAGTGCTTTTAGGTTACAAAATGATTTTCATTGTTCAACACACTGAAAAATACTCATAACATTATCAGGGTTCTAAGAATATAATAGAGAAGGACAGCGGGACTTCAGTGTGGGGACTTGTTGACATGGGTTGAGATGAGCTAAAGGCACACAGTGACTGTGGGGCATTCCCAGAAATTAGCAACAATAAAAACTACTGCCATTGTCAAGTGCTGCTTCCAGAGCTAGGCTGTAGGTAGAAGACAGACTATACTCCTGCTGGGGCCATGCTTTGGAGCCAGGACCCTGAGTGGGGATTTTCCCATGGGTCTGCAATCACGGTGCATATTCAGTCCTTGAGGGGGTCACCTTTCAAATCTCAGTGGGTTCTACACTCACTGACCCTCTAACTTCCAACAGTTGTTCCCTTTGTCCGCAGAGCCTTGTAAAAGGAGATCCCAGCAATACAGAACAAAGAATGGAATGGATCTGGGAGCCATGAGGTAACCCAATCATATTTTTAAAACATTAGAATAGCTTGCCTTTTCTTTGGAACTGCAGCAGCTTCTGGGCACGGCGAACCCTGATGCACAGAGAAGCAGCTTTATTCACACTAATGAACAATGAAGCCTTCGCTAGTGGAAGTGAAATGGGAGGCGTGAGACATTTCTCAGAACTTTTATAAACTGCTGTGGGAATCTGCCTGGCTTCTCTCATGCTCAGGCACTTCGGGAGAGGTGCCTGATGGTCAGGTGGTGACCTTTAGATCGGTACTTCCTCTGTAGCAGATGATGGCCATGGCTCTTCTGTACACGTCCCTTTTTCAGAGTGGCCTAAGGGGAATTCGCATCTCTGTAGCGCTAAGAGCTGCAATATGTATATAAAGCTCTGAAAACATCAAGTCGTCTCCTCTCCAAGGAGCTCCTTTGTATCTGCTGCTGAAGGCCCAGGCCCTTCGTTGGCAAGAATGCACACATAGCTCTACCATGGAAAGCCTCTGATCTAGAAACTCCCTAGCATATGAACTGCTGTACTGTCTCAGGTTTTGCTTTCCATCGATTATTTTGTCTCTAATGTTAACAGATTGTTCATGTCTGTTCTCTAGTAAAAACCTTAAGTTACAGGGTTGGGGATGGCTCAGCTGATAAAGTTATATGGTACAAGGATAAGGACCCAAGTTTAGATCCCCAGCATCAACCTAAAAATGGGAGAATCTGTGGCTGATTATAACCTCAGCATTATAATAGAGACAGGACAATCTCTAGCAGAGACAAAATAGTGAGCTCTGGATTCAGGGAGAAAGCCTGTCTCCAAAAATAAGGCGCAAAGAATAGACGAAGAAGCTTGAAGTTAACTGCTGGCTTCCATATGTGTACGTATCAGCACACATCCTGCCCCCATATACAAACACACACACACACACACACACACACACACACTAAAAAAACCTTATGTACTTTGTACTCCAATTAATAATACTCTTCATAAGTGCTTCTAGACACTAGACATATAGGCCCCACTATGAGCTAATGTCTTAAATAATCTCATACCTCTAGAAACCTGTATATAACTTTCATTATTATATATACATTGATCAAAAACACTAATGACAGTCTATGTTGGAGAGGATGCGGAGCAAAGTGAACACTCCTCCACTGTTGGTGGGAATGCAAACTTGTACAACCACTGTGGAAATCAGTATGGCAGTTTCTCAGAAAATTGGGAATCGATCTACCTCAAGACCCAGCCATACCACTCTTGGGCATATACCCAAGGAATGCTCAGTCATACCACAAAGATACATGCTCAACTATGTTCATAGCAGCATTATTTGTAATAGCAAGAACCTGGAAACAACCTAGATGCCCATCAGCTGAAGAATGGATTAAGAAAATGTAGTACATATACACAATGGAGTACTACTCAGCAGAGAAAAACAATGACAGCATGAAATTTGCAGGCAAATGGATGGAACTAGAAAATTTCATCCTGAGTGAGGTAACCCAAACCCAGAAGGACAAACATGGTATGTACTCACTCATAAGTGGATACTAGATATAAAGCAAAGAACAATCAGACTGCAACCCACAGAACCAGGGAGGCTATATAGCAGGGGGGACCCTAGGATGATTGTGGCTTATAATAAGTTTTGGTTTTACTCAATTACTGGACAAGCCTCAATGAAACATTTCACTATCACTATTAGGATAAGAATTTATACTGTATGAAGCTGATAATAGAAAAATAAATAAATAAATAAATAAATAAATAAATAAATAAATAAATAAATAAAATGAAAAAAAGAGTTGTAAGATATAGGCAAAGTACATTTAATAAGTTTCCTAAATATATAAAGTTAGTAATGGGTGCCGCTGAATCAGAATCCTCTATTTCAGGATTGTAAGTATGGCCATTACCCCATGATGACTTTGAAAGGAGTCCTGGTTCTCACGTTTCGTTTTTGTTTTGTTTTTTGTTTGTTTTGTTGTTGTTGTCTTTTTTTCTGTGTGTCCTTTGGCATTGGTATTGAACTCAGGCCTTTGCTAGTTCAGCCACATCCCCATTCCTATTTTCTATTTTGATAAACAATGGAATTTTCCTGACAGGCCTAGAGGCTCTGACCACTTATTCCTTGCTGTCCCCTACTGAGGACAAAGACCTTCTAATTGTGTGGTGGAGGACACAGACATGACTCAAAGTGTATGCTATGCAAGCATGAGAACAAAGGTGTGATACTCCCAGGACTCATGATTTTAAAAACGCCAGGCCTGGAGGTGCACAGTTGTTTTCATGGATCTTGGGAGGCAGAGACAAGAGAATCCATGGGCGTCACCGGTCAGCCAGCCTGGCCTGCTCAGTGAGTTCCAGAACTGTCTCAAAACAACAGCAAGGTGGACAACAGCTTTAGGTTAACCTCTGGCCTAGACATGTACACCCGTACACCCACACACTCCCACATGGCTACATACACACACTAGAAAGGAAAGCAAACATATGGAAAGTAGTGAGCAGAAACACAGAGCAAAAAAAGAAAAAGAAAAAAGAAAAAAAAAAGGTAGTAAGTGAGACCAGGCCATGAGGGCAGACTGCAAGACTGTAACGAATGCAGGCTGAGCAGGTGCCCAAGCCACATGCTCTCTGAGCTGCAAGAGTCCAGTACAGACACTGTCACTCCTCATCTTTTCAACAGTTGGATGCCAACTTTCTGAATTCTAACATAAGACTTCTATAGTTAAGAATGTCTCAGTATACCAAAAGCTGGCTGCTTTTGTGCCCAGCAGCCTGGAAATAAAAACAGAGCAGGCTCTAACCATACAGAGCTGCAGTCCGAACTACAGGATCTTAACTTTCTTTCCTGTGCTGTGATCAAATAACCCCCAGGAAAGCAACTTATTCAGGAGAGGGCTTACGATGGCTCACAGCTCAAGGCTGCTGTCGTGTCATGGTGGAAAAATCAAGTCTGTGGGAGCTTGAGGGGGCTGGTCATATCACACCCATAGTCAGGAAGTCAAGAGTGATGGTGAGATCCTCCGTGCCCTTTCTCCATTCAGACAGTTCATGATCCTCGCACCAAGGAGCAGTGTTGCCCACAGTCGGGAGGTCTTCCTACTTCAATTAATGCAATCAGGATAATGCTCCACAAGCATACCCAGAGGCCTCTCTCCCTGTTGATTGTAGCTTCTGTCAGGATGACAAAACTTCGTAGTCCTAGAAGGCCAGTTTTCTCTATTCATGTGTGCGTGGTGTGTGCAAGTGTGTATGCATGGGTGGATGCACAGATGCGTATGTGTGTGTGCTTGTGTGTACACGTGTGAGTTTGCATGAGGAGGACCAGGATTAATGCAGGAAATCATCCTCTGTCCTCTGCCTTAGGCTCTGAGGTAGTGCCTCTCAGTCAAGCATGTCTGCTCTCACCAACCAGTTTGCTCTGGAGATTTCTTGCCTCAGCCTTCCACTACAGTCTGCCAGCCACTCCCACCAACATTTATGTGGCTTATGGGGATTTGAACTCTGATCCTTCCGCTTGCCAACAAACACTTTAACCACTGAGCCGTCTTCCTAGCCCTAAAAGGCAAGTTTTCATTTCATGTGGTGGATTCCAGCTCATTGTTTCTAAGTATAATTTTGTAATAAACTACAAGTCCCAATAAAGTTATAGAACCATGACTGTGCAGATCAATGTGCTTCCATAAAGTGAACCTTTCTTTGCAAACACCTCTCATATTTAAAAAGTAGGAAGCGTCGTTATTTCTTATTTCTCTGGCCACTACCCCTACAGAGCTAACAATCTTGGTTAATAATGCAAAAGGTATTTGCAGCTATTTCTTACCTTT
This sequence comes from Peromyscus nudipes, assembly GCA_902168325.1. Lineage (NCBI taxonomy): Eukaryota > Metazoa > Chordata > Mammalia > Rodentia > Cricetidae > Peromyscus > Peromyscus nudipes. The sequence continues at coordinate 2,242 of CABHPH010162156.1, read as the reverse complement.
GTATAAATGAAATCAAGGAGGGTGTATTCCTCTTAGGTAGCTTTTTTGCTCTGTTTCATTTATGAAATTTTTCCATCCTGTAGAAAAAGCCCTTTTTTTCCCCCAAAGCAAAATACTATTCCATTGTGTGATATACCATAAGTTTCCAAGTTTTGGCTAGTTCAAGCAATATTCCTGTGAAGATTATTGTACTTGTTTACTAGTTCACATATTTGCATTATTGTGTGTGGACCATGGAGTATAATTGCTGAAGCATGGTAGATGGATAAGTTCTAGTAAATCTCCCAACATGTAAAATATTTGAGAATTCTAATTGTTCCACGCCCTTGTGAACATGGGGTCACCTGGCGGTGTCAGTCTTTTTAGCTTTATCCATTCCGAGGACATGGGTCTGTGACCTGCCTAGCTGGGCCTCTTGCCTATTTTTCAGCTGTGTTTTCTGAATTATTTTTATGGACTTGTAGAATTCACTTACATGCTCTGGATAGGAGTCCTTTGTCGGCATACAGTGAACAGATTTTTCATCTTCTGCATTTTATTTTGGTGAAGAAAAGCTTTTGTTCTAATGAAGTACCATTTGACAATTAGCCCAGCCTTCCTTGACCTGTTTGGTGACTATGTGCTCTTCCTCACACCTCTTTATGAAGTCATCCTTGTTTATCTGTGCGTTTGTTTTGTTTTTTTCCGAGACGGTGTTCCTCTGTGTAGCCTTGGCTGTCATGGAACTCACTCTGTAGACCAGACTGGCCTTGAACTCATAGAGATGCACCTACCTCTGTCTCCTGAGTGCTGGGATTAAAGGTGTGTGCCACCATGCCTGGCTATGAAGCCATTCTTAAAACACAATTCCCTTGCTGGTTCCATCAGTGATGTGCAGCCCTTCATCTCACTTACAAATTTAGGGGTTTCTCCTTAATTACCTTACTTCATCCTTGTCCTCCTCAAAGCCTTAATGTCAATTGTTAGCTCCCTCTCACAAACTTGATAAATTCTCTCAAGTCTTCTATCACAAAATAATCAACTACCCAGCTACTTCTACAACATATGTGTAATCTCTTGAACGTTCTTGCTCTTTCATCAGTTATAAGCCCTGTAACTGTAGTGTACTCTATTGCTGTCTCTTATTGGAGCAGTTTCTCCCCTTCAACATTGAAAATGATTCATTCACTCACTTGCTGAGTGGATGCTTGTGGGCTGACAGCTGTAGCTTAAGCACTATACAAGATGGTGGTCTGTAATGGTGAGAAAGTTGGACACAGCACATGCCTTCATGGAGCTTGCAGCTTCCCTGCATCTGCAATTGCACATTCTGATAAAGATGCAGCTGCCCTGACTATTACAAAGATGAACACCACGGTCTTGGGGTGGAACAGGGTGTTTCAAGGTCTTTGTTCTTCCTTGAGGACCAGGCAAGGGCTTGATGATAAAAAGCTGAGGTATTCATTGTTGCTGGGATCTTATGGACAAGAGAAATTGCAGAAGGCCAGTAGCTGTGGCAGACAATGACCCAGTAGGTGCCTGTGGATGGCTGAAGTGAGAAAACACAGGGACAGGAGTCACCCTGGAACATCAGATCCTGTGTTGTCTTACAAGTGGTCAAAACCCATGAATGAGCAAACTGTTGTCTTCTACACAGGTGCAAAACTAGTGAGGTTAACGCTAGAAATGTCTGCAAATTCTCCAACGGAACACCAATGTAGAAGGGACCTACAGGGGTGCACAGTGATAAAGAGATCAGCCTCCCTGCCTGATTTTCCTAGATGCGAGAGGCAGCTCCTAAGATTCCTGAAGCATTTCTTATCTAAGCAATTTGGAAGAGAAAACCCATGCTTTGGAACAGGGGTTTATTTGTTGTTGTTGTTTTAAGTTGCACCTTTGACTTCCCAGGGTGATTTGATTTCTTTAAGCATGGTGGAATAAACTATAATATCTGAAACATACCTAAAAAGTAATTTATTTTTCATTATTCTCTTCGTTATTTATAAGGTAATGATCACTGCTTATACTTAAAGTAGATAAAGTACTGGAAAATTAAAGATCATTTTGCTTTCATATTTGCTTTTATATGTTTGTATATGTGTCTGTTTACATGTTTCTATAGATGTCTGTTTATATATTTGTATAGATGTCTGTACACATGTTGGTATAGATGTGTGTTTACTTTTACATGTTGGTATAGATGTTTGTTTATGTTTGTATAGATGTCTGTTTACATGTTTGTATATGTGTCTGTTTACATGTT
>CABHPH010162155.1:0-62166 GCA_902168325.1 Peromyscus nudipes | reverse complement strand
TGTGTGTGTGTGTGTGTGTGTGTGTGTGTGTATGTCTCCCTCATTCTCTCTCCTCTGTGTGCTTCTCTTTCAATGTTCATGTTTAAATCTGAAGTGTGTACTATCCCTTCTGTTTATACACTTCCTGACTTTATTTTTGTCTAACATTTTTTTTCTGCCATGCAATCAAAGATTTGGCTTTACCTGAGTTGAGGCCCCCACGGTAAGGGTGTTACACCACAAGGTACTTAGTGCAGTTTTAGGTTGCATCTCCTCATCCACATGCCGGTGCTGGCACAACCACAAAGGTAAAACGCCCTTCTTGTTGTCTTTGGTCAAGGATGGACACTGCGAACATGAATACCATTGATGTTCTTGTCCTTGTCCATCATCATCAGTGTTGATTAGACTTCTCGGCCTATTCTACATTCTGTATGCAATTCTTAGAACAAAGTCACAAGTGAAGCCCACATTTTAAGAGAGCAGCTGTGCTCCCCTTCCTTTATCAAGGAGCAGAGGAATCAATATAAATTAATTGAAATCCTTCTGTATGGAAGATTTATCTCCTATTCCGTATTTATTCACTCTCTTTTTTTTTGGTGTCTGTATAAATTCGTGGACAGGTGTTTTGCAGTGTTGTAATTGTATTCAATGGATTCTCTTGTTAATGGGTAATGGCTAATGAGCACAACACAAAGATAAAAGAATGGAGATATGACTTGCAGGAAGGGAAGGGGGCACTAGTTACATGGAAATTAGTACCCCCTTTACACAAGGAAAGCTGGGATATCTTATTGTGGAACATATACATATTCACAAAGCAAAACATAGGTGGCTATGAATATATTCCTCCTCCTCCTCCTCCTCCTCCTCCTCCTCCTCCTCCTCCTCCACCTCACCCTCTTCCTTTGAGACAGTGTTTTGCTATGTAGCCCCTGGCTGGCCTGGAACTTGCTTCATAACATCAGGCTGGCTTCATACTCACAGAGATCCCTCTCTCTTTGCCCCCTAGTTCTGGGATTAAAGGTGTGGGTCGCCATCCCTAGCATGATGGGTATGTTCTTGAGCATGCTTAGTTTAAAGTGTACATTTCTGAACACATTCCATCAGAACATAAAGCACATAGTCAGAAAGAAAAACAAACAAACAAATGCGCTTGGGCTGAGAACTGAGCATTATAATTACCAAAGTTTACTCAAGTCCTGGGCTTTTAAAAAACTTTCCATTCTCTTGTTGGTAAAGAAAATGTATACAAATTTCAGTATATAGGTACACAGAATAGGTAATAAACATCTATTGATCACAAGTCATAAAGAAATTTATTTGAAAACATTTCTTTGGTGCATGTACAATTTTGTCATTTATTAAATATAAAGTAAATTTGCATAGTAATTAGATACATTTTACATAATAATTATATCTTGACTAAAGTGTCTTCAATGTTCACTTCACTTAGTATTTCCTTTTATAATCATCAGTTCTGAGAATGTTGTTGTGCATAAATAGGTAGTACAAAAGAGGAAAAGTAAGTGTAGGGATGAAAATTATTAGAAATTCTGCCCTAATGCTAACTTAAAACTCAGTGGATGATCATTTATGAATCACAAAATATTTCAAATAGTGGTTTTTTTAATATAACATTTTAACACAATATAATCCAAAGATATACGGATGATGCATGCTGAGGCATGGCAGAAGAAAAATACTGTTTTTGTTTTACATAATAAAGTTGTTCTGTTTCTATAAGAGCAGAAGGTTTTTTCATGTACAGTAAAAGCATTGCAATGCATATCTTAAAGTAGTACAGAATCAGAGTCAAGATATTTTTTGATACCTGTCATGAGGGCATGCAAAAGACAAAATGCAAGTATGTGTTCAGAACCAAGGCTACAGTGAAGTGATGTAATGCACCACAGGTGAGCAGCGTCAGAAATATTAGCCATTTGTGTGTTTGATTTTGAATTAGTTTTTGCCTGTTGTTTATGCAGGTTTTAAGACCTTTCACTGATGCCAATATTATTGCTGCCCTATATTCAATTACATGATCCCTTGTTGAGGTATGACCTGCCACTTAAGAAAATGCTCCAGGTCACCTTGACAAGTGAGTCAGAGTGACGCAGAAATCTTTGCTTGTTCATTATAAGTTTCTTCCAAGTGTCTTAGCTGGAAAAAAATAAAATAGAGGCAGAAAAAGCACCTTTAACAATATTAAAGCTATATTAACAGTCTCTTAAAGGGATAGCATATATCCCAAATATGCATAGGTGTTTAGGTGTTTGACCTTAAATGTGCCCTATTGCTCAGCATCTGAAACTTTGGGATACACATACACACACACACACACACAGACATATATATATATATATATATATATACTGAATACCAAAACCCAACAATATATATCTGGTTTTTGTATTTTTATATTTGATATTTGAGCTAAGATCCTGCTATGTAGCCAACAGGCCTTGACTTACAATCCTCCTGCCTCAGCCTCCCAAGTGCTAGAATTACATCATGAGCATCTGCTGTTCAGCTCTTGAGTCATACATCTTTCTAATTAGTTGTGGTACCTTTTATTCGAGTATGTATTATAGCCAAGACCCAAATTTCTGTGTTATTACAAACCAGAGAGGTTATGGGGGCTCTATTAAATAACCAAAGTTATCTAGTCTAAAAACTAACCACGGAATTTGCACTGATGTCTGTGTCTCTAACTTTACCAACATGTCACTCTGCTTCAACATTCGAGGACATATGACCTTCTTGGGCCTATGGATGAGAAAATGTGCCTTTTGTTCCTAGGCTGGAATATTTGTAGTATCCTATAGTTTTGCACCATTGTATGAGTATTGGACTTCAAAGTTTTGCCATGAAGAAGACAACAGTAAAATCCAGTTACCTTAATAATGACAAAAAAATGAAAGACCAATTCTTTAAGGATAAGGACTAGGTTTTTTTTTTTTTTTTTTTTTTGGTTTTTTAGAGACAGGGTTTCTCTGTGTAGCTTTGCGCCTTTCCTGGAGCTCACTTGGTAGCCCAGGCTGGCCTCGAACTCATAGAGATCCGCCTGCCTCTGCCTCCCGAGTGCTGGGATTAAAGGCGTGCGCTACCAACGCCCAGCAAGGACTAGGTTTTGGTAAAAAAAAAAAAAAAATTAGTCATAAAATTTTATGCTCAGAAAAGGTTACCACATAACAATTTGTTTGGATAGCTAGCACTGGCTTATCACATCCAAGTTTTTCTGTTTGTCATTTTAATTTTAGATGTAAATTTAAAGCCACGTGGATCTAGAGCATGGGTACCTGGGTGTGTATTGATTAAGGCAGAAAATGACTCTTACAGTTAGGAATGTGTAAGATAATAAAGACTAATGTTCAATGTTCCTTTGGTGAGGAGACATGCAGCACACATCCTTACTGTCTTTAAGAAATGAAAGGTTTGTTGATAAATTAGTCCACAAAATAGTATTGCAAACTTCAAGTTCTCAGAAGTGTAGTATCCATGCTACCTTATCATGCAGACAACAGACCCTTATTTTATAGGTGAGTAGCTTGATTATAAGTCAGTAGCTCATTCTAGTGTTATTCCTTTAGACTCATTCCTTCTTTCTTCCTACTTGGCACATTCACAATATATTTCTTGCATCTAAAAATATATACTAAATAGTGTTTATTAGCTAGTATTGTTAAGATTATTCTAGCTGTTAGAGGTCATATAAAAATGAGTAATCAGAGTTCTTGTTGTCAAACTGGTGTCCTAAGGCATATTTTACTATTTACTATCAAGTTTCACAGCCTCCAGAACAATGACGTATACACAGTAAACATTGAGCAAATAGCCATTCTTAAAAAAATTAAGAGTTAACCAACATAACATTTGATTATTCCTACCTATGCATAACATCAGCTTTCCAGTAATGAAGGCATACTTGATCTCTCACATATTTTTCTTTTAATAAAATTAATATTATATTTCAAACACAAATACTTAAAAACAGATTTTCCAACTGTTCTAATTTTATAGAATTTGATATAAAATTGAAGGTTATATAAATTGCTTTAGTTCCAAAATGTCAGTGTGTTTTTACCTTTCTATTATTTGAAGTTCTTATTTTAAGGTGGAAATTTTATGTCAGGTCATAACTAACATCATTGTGGAATGGCCATGCAAATTATCTTTCCTGTAGTGATCCATCAGCTACACCAAGTACCTGATGTCTGATATGGGCAAAGTCTCTCGCTTAGCATTAGAATAATCACATTTCTACTTATATTTAAATACCTTATCAATATCCATCTCTAGGTGCTATGTACTGAATCACTATCTGAGGAAATACACTGAGAATATAGCTAAGACTCTTTAATAGTGGGTCATTTTTATTGCTTTATACTAAATAAAGGTAATTTCCGTTAAAAAGCATTACCTTTAAGGAGCTTGTTAAAGGATTTTAAGTCCCTAGAATGCACACATTTCCTTCCCCTGATTTACATATGTTGGACACATTTATGCCTTTGTAGAATCCCTACCTCAAATGGATATGGATCATTGCTTCTATAATGTCCACAGCCTTCAGAAATAATGCCTGAGTTTGGAACATGGCAGATGTTCATTAGGACAATGAAGGGACCTTTCCATCTGGTCAACATAAACCTTCAACCATATGCTTAGAAGAAACAATGAAAGATGAAGATGGTCCTCACATACCGGTTGGTACTTGGATAACTAACATTGAACCCAGCTGTAGAGTTCTTCTTAATCCTTTTTTCTCTGTTAGAACATGAAGAGAAAGAACCTTGAGATTGACCTCTCTGGGGGCCAAGCATGATGCACATTTTAAAGGTAGAGGAATTCTAACTGGAGTTTTAGCAGATATAAATACTTTTCTTCATTCTTGCCTTAAAATTTATAAAGTTCAAGTAAACTTCTTTGACTGTAATATGATTTTTATGAAGTTGTAATGAGTCCCTGTTTATATTAATTTTAAGAATCTCTTTGTAGGACAGATCCAAAATAGAGAATAAGATCCACAGATTCATCAAATTGAAATGAACTTCTGAGAAAAGTTAAAGGCTTTTGTGAAATGGAACTCAACATCAGTCCCCCACTTTCTAAATACTGGTGAATGCCCAACACATAGAAGGTTAAGCCTTGGTCTTTGGTTTGGCATATTATCTTTCTCTGATCTGACATTTGGACTAACTTCACTGATTTGCAAAGATTCCATTTCCCTCTTTGAGGATTAGGTGAATTGCCTCCTGTCTACCAGGAGAGCATGCAACTAATATACCCCATGCGTGCTTATTGAAGTGATGTGATCTGACAGCAGCTGCATCCATGGCTGATGTTTAGATACTGGTCATTTGTGGAACATGTGAGTGCTCCAATGTGGAGAGTTTTTAACATTACCCATATTTTTATCTTCTAGGGATGAAACAGAACAAAATTTATCTCCTCAGAGCATATGAAGCAAAGTAGGATGGGAAAATCATATTATTTTTCATCATTATTTTATTTTTTTGAAATTAATATATAATTACATTTTTTTTCTTTTCATTTCTCCATTCCCATATATACCTCTCTTGCTCCCCCCTAAATTTATGGCTTACTTTTCTTTGATTGTCACACACACACACACACACACACACACACACACAGACACAGACACACACACGCACACGCACACGCACACGCACACGCACACACACACAGAGAGAGAGAGAGAGAGAGAGAGAGAGAGAGAGAGAGAGAGAAACTTGTTCAATCTGTTTAGTGTTACTTAGATGTACATGGATTCAGGACTGACTAATTGATATTTGATAGCCAAATAAGGGGCTCATCCTGGGGAAGATTATTCTCTCATTCTCTGAATCAGTTGGTTGCATATAGTTTTTCTTTAGGGTAGTGGTCCCTAAAGATTCCCATCAATAAGATTCCTCCTTATTGTGTTAGGAAATCTACTGGTGTTGCTATTGTTTGGGTCTTGTTTAGGTAGCCACGTTGTTGAAGTATCATGGGTGAAGTTTCTCTGGCATTTTTGGAAACACAGTCTCACAGCAGATTTCCTAGTCCTCTGGTCCTAACAATCTTACCAGTCCCTTTTCTGCAAAAATCCCTGAGTCTTAGGCATAGGAGTTGTGTTGTAGATGGGCCCACTGGGGCTATGAGACATAATCTTAAAAGAAGTGTGATCTCTACAACTACATAAAATATTGAAGAATGTATGACGAGTAAATAGGTCATTCAGAGAGACTTTAGGGTTTAGCAATGTCTAACATCTATGGACCCACATAAGTGGGCCTTGTCCTCTTGGCTCTTTAAGTGTGGTGATATTTTGTGTGTGCTCTAACAAATAAAGCTTGCCTGAAGATCAGAGAGCAAAACCAGCCACTAGTTAGCCATAGAGGCCAGGCAGTGGTGGCACACACCTTTAATCCCAGCACTTGGGATCTCATGCCTTTGATCCCAGTACTTGGGAGGCACACACGCAGCTTTAATCCCAGCATTAGGGAGGTTGAGACAGGAAGTGATATGGCTGGGCAGAGAAGGGAATATGAGACAGGAGGAGAGAAGAGCTCAGTCTTTTCAGTTGAGGAGTTGGTGAGGTGAGAGGTGGCTGTGGCTTGTTCTTTTGTCTCTCTGATCTTTCAGCATTTACCCCTATATCTGGCTCTAGGTTTTTATTAAGACCAATTAGGATTTGTGCTTTATTTAAGTGTATCCTAGTCTCACATCCCTGAAAGCAGATGTCAGCAAACTCTGTCCTGTGAAACAAATCTAGATTGCTGCTGATTGTGTAAAGTTTTATCAGAACATAGCCATGAGCAATTACTCAAACATTACCTGTAGCTACTTTAGGGCTACAATGTAGATCTGCTTTGTTATGATAAAGACTTCATAGCCAACACTGCCTAAATTATTTCCTGCTGGGTTTTGATGGGGAAAAAATTAAAAAGAAGATTCTGCACAATAGCTGAAAGTTCAGTTGTAACACTAGATTTGCAAACTTGAAGGCATTTACTGACTCAAAAAGCCAATACTGATCCTCTACCTCACTTACGTTTCTTCATTGACTGAAACAGCATTTCAAAACCAGACTATTTTCTCATTTTCACTCTGAAAAAAGAACTCTGTGCAGCACGTCAGGGAAGAAAACAAATAACCCAGCAGGAAGGAAAGTGCCAAACAGTTCATTTGACTCCATTACTTTTCTCCACATGAGTGGTCTCAAAAGTCTGGGTCTAGCATGGGCAGCAGCATCCCATGTTCTTTGCACATCACAGTTAACCATGCAGCAAGGAGGCACCGAGTTCTTCAGTGCACAAGTTCTCATTTCAGAGCTTCTCTCTCTCTCTCTCTCTCTCTCTCTCTCTCTCTCTCTCTCTCTCTCTCTCTCTCCCTCCCTCTCTCCTTCCCTCCTTCTCTCTCCCTCCTTCTCCTCTCCCTTCTTCCCTCCTTCCCTCTCCTTCTCCCTCTTCTCTCTGCCACGCACATGCACAGTGATAGCCTGTGTGTGGACCACAGACTCTTCACTCATTTTTCAAGTCCCCTCAAGTACTGACCGCCAGCTGGCAAAAGTGACAGATGATGCTAACTTTCAACAGATGCCTTTCTGACCCCAAAGATAATGGAAATGACAAATAATAACTTTGTAATTACCTTAACTTCAAGCAAAGCAGAAGCTGAAAAATAACCAGCTGAAAACTACAGGGAACATGTGGGACTGACTTCCCCATTAAGCATGTTTAAGTGTCCCCCGTGCTGCGGAGCTTAGGAGCTGTGCCAAGAGAGCAGGAAAGGCAGCCCAATATGCACCCAACCATAAATCTTCTTGGCCCCGTGATAAACAAACAAGATTTCAGCATCTGCATGCACAGCTGACGAGGGCTGGAGAAATGAAGATTAAGTGGGAACTAAGGCACCATCGGTGCTAGAAGTTTTACAATGCCTTGGATTATGAAAGTCCTCTAATTAAAAAAATACATTTTAGAGGTTCATATTTTATTCTCTTCTCTGTTTCTGGGACTGACCTATATGAAGAAACATTAGAAAAGACAACTAATAAAGGTTATAGGAAAATTGAATCCAAGCTATTGGTGATGCTCTCGGTGTCAAGGATAATCTAAGAGTTGTTGTTAGATGCAGAGTGTTATCACTAATCCTGACAAACAACTGTGTGACCTTCTGGGCTCCATGCACCAGGGAGAATACAAGCATTTCTCAGCACAGTGAGCCCTCACTTGGAAGCCTCTGGAATGAAGTATTTGAATAACTTCAGAGATGAGATGAAACTTGGTGGTGGTTGTCCTTGTTTGGGGTGGTTGTTATTGTTGTTGGTTAGTTCAACTAAATTCCTGATCATGCCATTTACAACTGGACTCAGATCAGCCAATCTCTAGGTAGAAAAAAATTGTTAATTTTACTGGTTGATTACTGAGTCATGGAATGTGTATAGATTTGATCAACTATTACCCGTAAGTACTTCTTAGAGGGTGTTTTTTAAAAATTAGATTGACATTTAAATTAATAGTTTAAGTATACTGCCCTCTCTAACACCATTGCATCTGTGCTTATGACCCACCAGCCTTAATAAAACAAAACAGGTGATCATTACCTCAGTAGCAGAAATCTCTTTCCTAATGATCTTCAAACTACGATATCAGTTTTATTCCTCCCCTTGGATAAGAACAGAGACATAAAACCCCTTCCTCTGTCAAATGCATGATCTTTGTGCAAGAATCCCACTGTTGAGTCTTGTAGGTCTCTACTCTGCTCACTCACCCAGCTAGTCACCATAACCATGTGAGCCAGTTCCCTGCAATACATTTCTCTACATGGATGAGGCCCCTATTGGTTACTTTGTGCAGGAGGACCATTATAAAATTACAAAACCATTTGAGCTTCTTTTGTTGAGAATTCTGTTTAGCTCTATAGCCCATTTTTTTAACTGGACTGTTGGTTATTTTGATGTCTAATTTATTGAGTTCTTTATATATTCTGGATATCAGCCCTCTGTCAGATGTGGGGTTGGTAAAGATCTTTTCCTATTCTGTAGGCTGTTGTTTCGTCTTGTTGACCATGTCCTTTGCCCTACAAAAGCTTCTCAGTTTCAAGAGGTCCCATTTATTAATTGTTTCTCTCAGTGTCTGTGCTACCGGTGTTACATTTAGGAAGTAATCTCTGGTGCCAATGTGTTCAAGACTACTTCCTACTTTCTCTTTTATCAGATTCAGAGTAACTAGATTTATGTTGAGGTCTTTGATCCACTTGGACTTAAGTTTTGTGCACGGTGACAGATATGGATCCATTTGCAGTTTTCTACATGTTGACATTTAGTTATGCCAGCAGCATTTGTTGAAGATGCTTTCTTTTTTCCATTGTACAGTTTTGGCTTTTTTGTTGAAAATTATAGAGAATTCTCAACAGAAGAAGCTCAAATGGCTGAAAGACATTTAAGGAATTGCTCAACATCCTTAATCATCAGGGAAATGTAAATCAAAATGACTTTGAAATACCATCTTATACCTGTCAGAATGGCTAAGATCAAAAACACTGAAGACTGCTTATGCTGAAGAGGATGTGGAGCAAGGGGAACACTCCTACATTGTTGGTGGGAATACAAACCTGTGCAACTACTTTGGAAATCAATATGGCGCTTTCTTAGAAAATTGGGAATCAATCTCCCTCAATATACCACTCTTGGGCATATACCCAAGGAATACTCAAACAAACCACAAGGACACATGCTCAGCTATGTTCATAGCAGAATTATTTGTAATAGCCAGAACCTGGAAACAACCTAGATGCCCTTCAACTGAAGAATGGATAAATAAAATGTGGTACATATATACAATGGAGTACTATTCAGCAGAGAAAAACAATGACATCATGAGGTTTCCAGGCAAATGGATGGATCTAGAAAAAAATCATCCTGAGTGAGGTAACTCAGACTCAGAAAGACAAATACTGTATGTGCTTACTCATAAGTGGATACTAGATATAAAGCAAAGGATAACCAGACTGCAACTCACAACTCCAGGGAGGCTACCTAGTAAAGAGGACCCTAAGAAAGACACAGGGATCACCCAATGACAGAGAAATGGATGAGATCTACATGAGCAAACTGGGAATGAGGGGGGTAATGGAGGGCAAGGGTCGTGGGAAAGAGAGCTTAGGGGAGCAAGAGGTCCCAGCTGGATCAGGAACACAGAGAGAGAACAAGGAAAGAGATACCATGATAAATGAAGACCCCATGGGAATAGGAAGAAGCAGAGTGCTAGAGAGGTCCCCAGAAATCTACAAAGATACTTCCACCATAGACTACTGGCAATGGTAGAGAGAAAGCCCAAGCTGACCTACTCTGGTGATCGGATGGCCGAACACCCTAACTGTCATGATAGAACTCTCATCCAGTGACTGATGGAAGCAGATGCAAAGATCCATGGCCAAGCCCCAGGTGGAGCTCCAGGAGTCCAATAGGTGAGAGAGAGAGGAGGGATTATATGAGCAAGAGATATTGAGACCATGATTGGAAAAAGCACAGGGACAAATAGCCAAACTAGTGGAAACACATGAACTATGAACCAATAGCTGAGGAGCCCCCATGGAACTGGATCAGGCCCTCTGGATAAGTGAGACAGTTGATTAGCTTGAATTATTTAGGAGGCCCCCAGGCAGTGGGGCTGGGACTTGTCCTTAGTGCATGAGCTGGCTTTCTGGAACCTAGGGCCTATGCTGAGACATTATGCTCAGCCTTGGTGTAGGGAGGAGGGGAGTGGACCTGCCTCAACTGAATCTACCAGGCCGAGTTGAATCTCCAGGGGAGACCTTGCCTTGGAGGAGGTGGGAATGGGGGGAGGATTGGGGGGGAAGGCTGGGGGGTGGGAGGAGGGGGGACAGGGGAATCCCTGGATGATATGTAAAATTAAATTAATTATAAAATAAAATAAATATTACAAAACCTGCCCTGGTGTCTTACATCGAAGTGATAACATCGATTGTGGGAAATCCTACTTACAATGGGATTGTAAGTAATCCCATCGGATACTGGGAAATCTCTCTGTAACCTCCCCTCATTGATGCTAATTAATGGCTTCATAGTTGCATCCACAGAAGTTTAGGAAGACCACTGCCATATTCATCTTTATCAGGGCATACACCGCTATTGATCTAAGCAAAATTTAGAATTTTCCACCTCATGCTCACTATTTACTAACTGTCCCTGAGTCCATCTGTATCCCACACAAAGTATGGTAACAGATTTTTCTAGACATAGAGTAGGCAGACAACTTCCAGTCACAGCACTAACTCTACTTCTCAAAGCCCTTCAGGAGGGGCAGATGATCACCTAAGGCTGGGTAAGGAGCATGCATGAAGCCAATCAAGACACATAATGGAGAGGCATGTTCACACTAGATTGTGCCGTTGTTCGACTCCATCTAAGGAGTGTAGCATATTGAGTGTGGAGCATATTAAGTCTTCATTTGAATGATTTGTTCAATGTACTAGGTTGTAAACAGTGTGAGGATGTCCAGGGTGTTCCAGAAAAATGGGATAAAGTCACAATGGCAAGAGGTGTTGCTTATCTGGAGATTGGATTCTGAGCCAGGTATGTGGAACTCGGGGCAGCAGAAAGCTAAAACAAAGGTTATTCTTTATAAAGAGAATTTCATGGGTCGATGGGCTGCCATCTGGCAAGCATGCTGACCCAGTGTTCCACTTCTGGTCTTCCAGCAAGCAATAAATTATGTGCATCACACTGGATTTGCTCTGCATGTCCCACGTCTCACATTTCATACTCTGTCTCCTTCATCAGCAGTAACACACAAAGCTGCTGACTTCAGCATGTATTATCTTGTTAACAAGGTTTTCGTTTCAGCTCGACCTCTTTGCAACTCAGTTCCTAATGCTGACTGCTGAAATGGCTTGATGTCCAGATGCTCATCCAACATCTGATTCAGGAGGTTCTGAAGTCTGTGCCCACAGCATGAAAACACACTGGCAGATGTGATGACAATTTTTATGTAGCACAATGCCTTGAATAGTGATACCTCTCATTTATGGAAAATGCCTTACATACCAAGTATTTCTGTAAGCTCTCTACATGTTCACAGAACTCTTTAGATACATCATTATCTTATGGATAAATCACCAAACCACTAGGAAATTATGACAACTTTTCAAAATTTTGCAGTTAAGATTGTAGCCAAGGTTTTTAAACATGGCTCTACAATTCATGAGCTTCATTACCCTGCAGGCCTTTTAAATAAACAACAAAATACAGATATGAAAATATAGCACACTTCTGCTGGTTACTTTTCTTCAAATTGTGAATTTGAATAAATAAGAATCACACAGGACTTGGTTTTATTTTGTTTTCTCTACAGAATGAGAGCATATTTCCAGTACCTTTACTCCCATAATCTCTACAAACAAGCACAACTGAAAAATGTGTATCTCTTCTTATAGGTTAAAAGACAATCTAGACTTTTTTTTTAATAAAAATGTTTAAATACTTGTATGCAAGTGTAACTTCAAAGTTTTTTTAAACGAAACATTCTTCTCCATCCTCCTTCTGTTAATGGATCCCACACATAACCAAGAATAATCTGAAACTTGGGATGCTCTTTCCTCTGTCTCCCGGGAGCTTGGATCAGAGGTATTCCCTACTGTGTTATATATCTGGGGCCACTCAGAGATTTGCCGGCCTGACAACTGATAATTTTTTAAACAAGTAAGAGCCTTTATTAAATACTGGTCATGTCCATATCTGAAACTCATGCTCAGAATATGTCTCCAAATTTCGTTACTCAGGATCTTATAAAGACAAAACTTACAAGGCTATGAACCTCCTGCCTTTGTACAATCAGAGACAGTCACACATTCTGATGTATTTCCTGTCTATATACTTCCTACCTACATGTGGTCAAGCACACATCTTGTGCAATTGGAGCAACCAAGCTTGTTTACAAAAGTGGAAATACTTGGCCTGTTATCTTACATGAACAGTCTCTGTCATTCTAGGAAGTTATCTGTCCTTGGGCAAGTGCGGCTGACAGGTTAGAGGAATTTTGTTTTATAGATCTCTTAAGTACAGTAATTTAAACTTAAAATATAACATTCACCATCACAACTGTTTCCAAGTGAACACGGAGTTTTAAATAGAACTGTTCTGTAACCATTTGCTGTAAATACCTCAGTTCTCTTTTCTAGTTACTGTGCAGTTATATATTTTTCCATTATTTATTTTTAATCTGTCTGTCTGAATCTAAACTGTTTCTGTTATATACAGCATATAATTCAATCTTGCTTTTAAAACTTTTTTCTGGTATTGGAGACATAGTTCATAGCATGGCCTAGAATGGAAGCATCCCTGAGTTCAATGCCAGCACTGATAAAAAAAAAAAAGTATGTGGTGTGTGGGGGATAAATAAAAAATCTGGCATGGAAGTACACACTTGAAATCAGAGCACTCAGGAGGCAGAAACAGGAGAATTGTGAGTTCAAAGCCTTCCTGGTCTAGATAGGTAGACTCTTGTCTCAAAAAACAACAAATAAACACAATCCCAAAATAAAATGAAATCTCCACGACTGTCAGAGCTTTAGGCTGCTGTCTTCACATGTTCACACGTGGAATAACTGTTAATATGGATGAACTTTGGTCTGTCACTCTGACACTTGTTTTCTCAGTGCCTCCTGTCCTTTCCCTCTCCTACTGTTCCTTCCTTCTTTCTCCTCTGCCCCTTAAAACAGTATTTTATAGTCATCCATCTTAAGTACTCTGCTTAAGTTATCACTATTATTCCAGTCAACTTTTAGATTAGTTTTCACTAGGAGTTATAACACGCATCATGAATGTGTTACATCTTCAGAGTAACACTGACCTAATTCTAGAAAATATAGCTTCAGTAACACAGAAGATGGGGGTCCTTTGAGCAATATTACCCTACAGAGTTATATTTATGTATGCTATGAACATGGTAGTGTAATGTAGTCACCATTGCTTTAAATAGCCCTATGAGTATTTTAAGAGATCAGTTCTACATACATACAGGAAGGAGTAAGGAAGACAGGAAGGACGGAAGAAAGGAGGGAGTGAAAGGGATAAAATAGAGACGGCGGTGGCGCACGCCTTTAATCCCAGCACTCGGGAGACAGAGGCAGTGGATCTCTGTGAGTTCGAGGCCAGCCTGGTCTACAGAGTGAGATCCAGGAAAGGCGCAAAGCTACACAGAGAAACCCTGTCTCAAAAAAAAAAAAATAGAGACAATTTCATGCACTACATATTTATCATTTCTTAGCTTTTCTGTCTACATGAGTCGACACCTGGTTTTATTTTCCCCCAGTCTAAAAGAATTTCTTACAGAGCAGATATTCCAGCAAGAAAATCCCTGCATTTCTGTTTATTAGAAATGCCTTTATTTGGCTTCTTTTTTGGTGAGATCATTTTGCTAGGAAAAGAGTTCTTGACTGGCAGTTTATGAGCTATAATTAGATGCTGAGCAACAGTTCTCTAAGAAGTGCTGTCCGTGGAAACCTGTCTGCTATGAAGTGCCCATGGTGCAGTAGAATTGGAAACACTGGTTTCTTCCCAGTGGGGATTCTCAACATCTGTTGGAAGTTAATGTGTCTTCACTAAGAACAGGGCAGAGCCTGCAGTTTCTAGAATTCTTTAGAATATAAAGAACTTTTTACACTGACCATCCCACTTTGCTGATGCTCGAAAACTGTAAAACCATGTTAATCTGGCATGGAAAGGTAAACTAAGGCACCAAAAGGTACTGAATGTAGTATGATGACTAAAGCCAAGGCACTGTGAAAATCAATGCAGGATGATCACACCTCCAGAATACTCCGAGCAGCTACAGTAGCACCAAGGCACCGTAGAAAACAGTATTCTGTCAGTGGCTTGTGTTGCATTTATGGAGATTCCAGAGGTGTGCTGCAATTTCTCTGGGGCTGGTATCTTGTTGTTACTGTTAGCCACTGCCTTTCATTTAATGACACAGATCGACTGGGGATTTGGGACTTGATCTTCATCTTTACACACCCAGATGTGTCACTGTTACAGTTCTAATCACATTAAAAAATATACTACAACTTAAATATTCCTGGTTCATCATTACATTGTGAGCGCGGAAGCATTATCAGGGCATCCTACCAAGTTTGGCTAACACAAACCTGATTCTGTTTTAGTGCCAATCCCAGGAAAGGTTTAACTCTCAAAGGTCAAAATTTACTTCTTAATCTGTAGCTCATTTTAAATACTTAGTTGCTAGATTTTACGTGCCATGTACAAGAAAGAAAACAGGCCCTCTGCATATATGTTATAGTTGTGTAGCTTGGCTCTCTTCTGGGACTCATAACAGTGGGAATAGGGCCCATCTCTGACTCTTTTACTGACTTTGGGACCCTTCTTATTTTTAAATTTTATTTTATAATTTAATTTAATTTTACATATCAGCCACGGATTCCCCCTCTCCACCCCCCCCCCCCCCCCCACGCCTTCCTCCCAGCCCACCCCCCATTCCCATCTCCTCCATGACAAAGACTCCCCTGAGGATTGAGTTCAACTTGGTAGATTCAGTCCAGGCAGGTTCATTCCCCTCCTCCCAGGCTGAGCCAAGTGTCCCTGTATAAGCCCCAGGTTCCAAACAGCCAGCACATGCACTGAGGACAGGTCCCGGTCCCACTACCTGGATGCCTCCCAAAGAGATCAAGCTAATCAACTGTCTCACTTATCCAGAGGGCCTGATCTAGGGAATGCAAACTTGTACAACCACTTTGGAAATCAATACGGCGCTTTCTTAGAAATTGTGAATCAATCTCTCCCAAGATCCAACTATACCACTCTTGGGCATATAACTAAGGAATGCTCAATCATACCACAAGGGCACTTGTTCAGTTATGTTCATATCAGCATTGTTTGTAATAGCCAGAACCTGGAAACAACCTAGATGCCCTTCAACTGAAGAATGGATAAATAAAATGTGGTACATATACACAATGGAATACTACTCAGCAGAGAAAAACAATGACATCATGAGGTTTGCAGGCAAATGGATGGATCTAGAAAAAATCATCCTGAGTGAGGTAACCCAGACTCAGAAAGACAAACATGGTGTGTACTCACTCATAGGAGGATACTAGATGTAAAGCAGGGATGACTGGACTGCTACTTACAACTCCGGGGAGGCTACCTAGAGAGCAGGACCCCGGGAAAGACACAGGGATCGCCCAATGACAGAGAAATGGATGAGATCTACATGGACAACCTGGACGTGAGTGAGGGTAATGGAGGGCAAGGGTCGAGGGAAAGAGAGCGTGGGGGAGCGGGAGATCCCAGCTAGATCAAGAACAGAGGGGGAGAACAAGGAATAAGAGATCATGGTAAATGGAGACCACATGAGAATAGGAAGAAGTATCGTGCTAGAGAGGTCCACAGAAATCCACAAGGATACCTCCACAATAGACTACTGGCAATGGTTGAGAGACAGCCCAAACTGACCTACTCTGGTGATAGGATGGCCAAACACCCTAATTGTCGTGCTAGAAACCTCATCCAATGACTGAGGGAACCGGATGCAGAGATCCACAGTCAGGTCCCAGGTGGATCTCCGGGAGTCCAATTGGTGAGAAAGAGGAGGGTTTGTGTGGTGGTATTGTGTTCCCCAAAATATTGTGTATGCTAATAAACTTATCTGGGGTCAGAGAACAGGACAGCCACAATATTAAACATAGAGGTTAGGCAGTGGTAGCATACGCCTTTAATCCTAGCATTCTAGAGACAGAAATCCCTCTAGATCTCTGTGAGTTCAAGGCCACGTTGGAAACGGCCAGGCACAGTGATACACACCTTTAATCCCAGAAAGCCACACCTTTAATCCCAGGGAGTGGTGGTAGAAAGCAGAAAGGTATATAAAGCGTGAGGACCAGAAACTAGAGGCATTTTGCCCTGGAGAGGCCTTTGGCCTGGAGAAGCATGTGGCTGGTTAAGCTTTCAGGCTTCTAGCAGCAGTTCAGCTGAGACGCATTCTGGATGAGGGCTCGGGGCATCCAGTCTGAGGAAACAAGATCAGCTGAGGATCCAGTGAGGTGAGATAGCTGTGGCATGTTCTGTCTCTCTGACCTTCCAGTGTTCACCCCAATACCTGGCCTCAGGTTTGATTTTATTAATAAGAACTTTTAAAGAGTCATGCTACAGGTTTGTATGAGTGAGAATTGTTGAGACAAAGGTTGGAAAAAGCACAGGGACAAATAGCCAAACAAATGGAAACACATGAACTATGAACCAATGGCTGAGGAGCCCCCAACTGGATCAGGCCCTTTGGGACCCTTCTCATACTGTGTCCCCTTGCCCAGCCTTAATACACGGGGGGGGGGGGGGGGGGAGGTCCTTAGTCTTATTGTAACTTGATATGCCATGTTTTGTTGATATACATGGGAGACCTGCTCTTTCCTAAACAGAAAAGAAGGAGTGTATTGGAGGCTGGGAATAGGGGTGGAGGTTGGGGTAGGGACTGGGAAAAGAGGAGGGAGAGGAAACTTTGACCTTGATAGAAAAATTAATAAATAAATTTAAATAAATAAATAAAATGAAAGAAATCAGAAATTCTATTTCCTCTTTTATGAAGTGGGCAAGGAATAGTAGAGTTATGAGGCAGAGATGTAGTCTGGGAGGTAATTGTAGAAAATCCAAACAAGCAATCAAAGGTACCTGAAAACAAAGTATATGTAACCCCTCAGATAGATAAGAAACTATACTACATCTCCTATAGGATTATAATGATTTTTCACTCAGCTCTCGATATACATGATTTCATCTCCATAATAATCCTACACGGTAGATAATATGAATTATCAACATTATGAAGATGAGAAAACTAAGCTAGAAAGATTAAATAACATGCTTAAGATGCCTCGAAGTCTTATCAGACTTCACATCTAAGCTTCTAACCACCATTTCCACCTGTGGATAACAATTGGCAAAGATTATTTCACTTATCTAAACCTTAATCAGGCTCTGAACCCTATTCCCAATGAGGTTCATTTGTGAACTTCTTTGTAGAGTGCAGTTTTAGCAAGAATCTTACTAAGTCCGATTAGGAAATCTTCCCTTTTTGATATCCTTGTGGTCCCCTTTTGGTCACTATTAATTCCCAGGTGATGTGTTCATTAAGACTCCCAAGTCAATAAAGCCAGAATCTTCTCACATATGATGTATGTGTTCAGAGAGTTTCCAGCCACCAGTACCTTTGCTAACAAAACGATTTGCTTCTTGGATGTTACAGGTTGTAATGTCTGTCCCCCAGAGGCTCATGTCTTGAAGGCTTGTTACCAGTTGTTGGTGTTATTTGGAGAGGTAGAACCTATAGGACAGTGGTTCTCATCTGAGGATCATAACCCCTTTGGGGGTCAGATAACACTTCCACAGGGGTTGCCTAAGACCATTGGAAAACACAGACATTGATATTATAATTCATAACATTAACAAAATTACAGTTATGAGGTAGCAATGAAAATAATGTTATGGTTGGGGGGTCACCACAATGTGAGAGGAACTGTATTAAAATTAGGAAGGCTGAGAACTGCTGCTGTAGGAGATAGGACTTGGATAGCAGGCTTGTAAAGGTGATAACCTGGCTCCTGGTTACTGTCTCTGTTTCCTAATTCCTGATCCAACCCAATGTAAATATATTCCATCACACACTCCTAAAACCATGCTTGCCTGACCTGATGGGCTGAAATTCTCTAAACATCATGAGACAAAATCATTTTTTTCTTCTTTAAATGGCTTAAGTCAAGTATTGTGATCAAAGCAATTCAGAAGTAATGCTGATAGGTATAAACCCCACTTATTCTGATTGTATTTGGAATTGGTCTCGGTCCTACACTAGTCTACAATCTCCTATTGCTTTAATTAATTTTAATTTTGGTTGAAACATAATTACTTCATTTCCCCTTCCATCTTCATATATATGCCAGCAGAAGATATTAGATCTCCTAGAACTGGAGTTACAGACAGTTGTCAGCTGCCTGACCAGATGGTGGGAACCAAACTGGCCTCCTGTAGAAGAGCAGCAAGCACTCTGACCCTCTCAGCTGTTTCTCCAGCCCGTGCAATATGTGTTAAAGTCAAGTCCGCCTTTGCTACTTTAACTCTTTTGCCTCTGTGTTCTCTAACTACACTCAGCAATGCTTCTGAGAGCATGCCCCTCCTCTTTTGATTGCATTTTATGGTTTCTGATTTTCTGTCTTGATGGTTCTCTCTCTTTCTCCTTCTCTCTGTGTGTGGGTATGTGTGTGTATGTGTTTCTCTTGTGCTTTTTTGTTTTTTTTGTTTTTGTTTCAATTTATTTTGATTTTTGTTTGCTTGTTTTTTTTTTTTCTAAAGAGAGAAAGAAAGAAGGCATGGAGTTGGTTGGATGGGTTCAGGAGGAATGGGAAGAGATAAAGGAATCAAAACTGTAATCAGAATATATCATATGAAAAAAAATTGTTTTCAATTTAAGAAAAGAGATACAGCGATAGGAGAATGTGAGCACAGCAACCTATGTTCTCCGTAATTCTCCAGCCCAGCAAGATAACCAGCTTCCTTCCCATACACTACTGATTCATGACTGCCATTCTAAGTCTTCAGTACATACATGACCTTTTTCCCAGTACCTTTATCACCTTTCAGTTCTTCCTTTACTTGATTCTATTTACAGGACTGTGTCTTCACTCTAGAAACTGCTGCGTTCTGAGGGCAGAGGTATACATGCACATATGCGGGAGGCCAGCTCCCACCTTTTTAAAGGGTTCCTATGAGGAGGAGGGAGGGGTAAGAAAGTTTTAGATAGAAAGAGAGCAGAGAGGAGAAAGATACACAGGATCGCTTTGGGAGGACCTGGATTAAAACCCGCTGGCCCCTTCTGTTTTTTCAAAAGGGCTTTTTATAACAATGGCAGGGGGTAGGGCAAAAGACCTCCCCCTGGCTAGATCAAAACATACCGCACAGCCAAGTGCAGACCCTTCCAAACACCTGGTAACCACACCCATGGTCAAATCATTCCCTAATGCAGCTCTGCTGGGTAAAGTAATCTCAGCTCCCACTAGGAAACCTCTGTGGGTCTCCACACACATATGTGTATGTACTTGTGGAAGGCAGAGGTCCACAAGGAGTATATTCTTTAGTTGCTCTCTGTTTTTTTAGACAGTCTCACTTAATCTGGAACTCATCAATTCACCTAGGCTGGCTGGCCAGTGAGCTCCAGGAATACCGTTGTCCCAGTTCCTAAGTATTGAGTTTATAGATGTATGCCACAATACTTAACTACCACATGAATACGGGAGATCCAAATTCAATTCTTCTGTAGCTGACACTTTACTGACTGAGCCATTTCCCAGACCCAACACGTCTTAATCTCTGTATTATCCCTGAATATTAATGTATAGTGTGTTGAGACTATGTACCACATAGGCTGCTAGTGCATTCTTTATCTTCAAGACAGTGTTGTAGAAGCTGTGGATGTCCCATCCTGTGCCAGGACAAAACTGGAAGTGCTAAGGACTTCTAGTAGCCAGGACCAATAACTCTTAAGTACTTATTCTAATACTTCCATCCAACAGCTCCTAACAGTAACTGGTGGAAGCTGATGTCTACTTATTCCAGTTACCATTTTCCCTCCAGTGACAAAGCTCTGAAGCACATGCTGTGTGTAGACTCCTAGTATCATCCTAGCTCAGCATTCTCTAGTTTGAGTGTGCCTCAAGGGCATTATATGTGGGATTTCTGTTTCAGCCATTCTAGAGTAGGACCCTAAGTATGGGAACAAGAGCCCTCAGATGCTGGTGCTGGCCCGCCAAGAATATCATTCTGGCTTCGCTCCAGGTATCTCCATACTAACTCACTTCTTAGGTTCCTTTCATTGTTACTTTCTTTTGTCTTCCTCCTCTGCTTTCTCACTGGTGGTTTCTTGGCTTCATCTCACAAGAAAACTATTTGTCATCAAATGTTATTTGGAGACCTGTTTGGATGGGAAGACAAAGACAAATACTACAAAGATGGCTGTACTTGCCATGGTATGCACGGGAATCCATTTGCTTAGAGAAATCGGGCTACTTCTCATGGGAGACACAGCTGGTAAGATATTTTCATTAATTGTCACATGATCCTTTCCCCATAGAAGTGCTCTTCAAATATCAGTAGAATTAAAGCAACAGTGTTATCAGTCATCTCATAAGAATTAGCATCAGGACTCGCTTGCTTTGTTTGGTAGTCACAAGGAAATCAACATTTCTTGTTTTAAGATATAGCCCTGTGCCGGAAAGGGTGAGAAGATTTATTTAAGCAGCTAACAACAACCAAGGAGCAAGATGAATATGGATCAGCACTGACACCATGGTCTAGAAGCACTCTATAAACTGTAAGGACAGCCTGGAGAAGCTCATAGATGCTGGGCAGTTCAAGACTAAGTATTATAATTCATCCTAATGGACTCAATTATATCCAAATGGCTGTTATCACCTTGACAATCTGACTCACCATTTTACATCTATATTATATGTATGTATGTCCTCTCTCCAACATGTACTTCCATGAGTTTTGCTGTGTCTCTATTTTTCTTTCCTTTGTGTGTGTGTGTGTGTGTGTGTGTGTGTGTGTGTAAGTAAGAGTTTTTTTTTCCTCACACAGAACAAAGCATATGTTGGGGCTTTTGAGTAGTTTTATGATTCAATCACTCTGTTCATGGAACAGCCTTGTCAAAAATGTAGAGATGGTTGAATACTCAAAGCTCAAAATCAGACAGGAATCTAGCTTCACAGATCAGTCAATCACTCAATACCAGGCTCCCAGAGAGAATTGTACATAACAGGAAAATAATACTTAATTGTGCAAACAATTCCCTTTATTGGTTTCCTTGGGATTATGTTTGTTCCATCTATAGTATCGAAAAAAGAAAAAAAAATGGGGAAACTATGTGCAATTTTCATAACTTACTCTGTGATAATTTGAATTTGAATTGAATTGTGTGCTGTGCTAAAAAAAATAAAGTGAACGTGAGTTCAAGTTGAATTATTTTTAATTAATTTCAGCGATGGTGGAATGAACCAAGTTTTAAGTTTGGGGATTAGGAAAGCATCCAGAACGATATAAAAGGTAAAAAATGGAAGAGTGTTACATGTGCCACGTAAAATGTCAGTGTCACTTGCACAGAAAGAAGAAGCACCTTTAAACCAATGGTTTGTAGTTCTGATTGCCATGCCCCCTGAGGAACATTCCTGGCTAGCACTGAATGTGAGAAGCCTTACCCAGTCCTGACTTATGGGTAACTTTGTATAAAATGAAGGTGAAATCATGTTTTGATGCAACTAAGCATTACGGTAAGTGTCTTGTGTCTACAAAATATTGCTACTACTACTGCTGCTACAAAAAAAAGGGTCAAACACTCCTATGGTGCTTATTTCCAGAGGTAGACTTCATGGATATTTCACCAGTAAGAACGAAGGATGTCTCCTAGAGCTTTTGAGTATTAGTTTATGCACTATTCTTCCTTATTGATGGTGACTGTTCCCCTAGACTGCAGGAAGCTAGGGAAATACTGACTGAATGTGTGTTGTTTGACATGGTCACGGCCACATTGGAGACCAAAGCCTCAGACACACGGGAAATTGCCCAAAACCATACCCCCCTGGGTCAAGTTCAGAGGGATGGAAAAGCCTGCCTCTGGCCTGAGTGTGAATGTTGACAGTTTATGAAATTGACCAGTGTGTGCAAAAACTAGCAACTGCATCTGCTTCCCAGATGTTTATAGCCTGAGACTGCTCACCTACAGTGGCCTGCTATCAAGACTAGCCAACCCCTCCCCTTGTGCTGTACCTAATGAATCCCCCAAGGTTCCAGGTTGCTGTATACATCTTCATTAGAGTACACATAGCCCACCTGAGCACAGCATTTGGACATATATGCATGTTTCCATTCTTTCTTCATTCCCTCACTGCTTCTAGGCAGGTTTCCAGACTCAGGCTATGTAGCCCCCCAGGCCATGTGTGTACTTCAACCACCAGATCATATGTACTTCAACCACTAGACATTTAGACCCTGCTGGAGTCCCTCCGTCCCCACCCAGTGACCACTCCACCCTCACCCTGTACAGGGCTGTAGGTATGGTTATAAGAGCAAGCAGAGTCTTAATCTCTAAAACCTCAAATGCAGTGAAAGTGTGTGCCTGAGACTATGTGATTTTATATGACAAAGGAGATCTCTGAGCAGTGACGAAGATCATCAATCAGTTGAGTCTGTGTGATTAAGAAAGGGAGATTATTTG
Organism: Peromyscus nudipes; assembly: GCA_902168325.1. Lineage (NCBI taxonomy): Eukaryota > Metazoa > Chordata > Mammalia > Rodentia > Cricetidae > Peromyscus > Peromyscus nudipes. The sequence continues at coordinate 38,881 of CABHPH010162155.1, read as the reverse complement.
AGTGGGACTGGGCTAATCACATGGGCTTTTTTTTTTTAAGTGATGAGTTTTATCTATATGAGAACAGGCACCATAGGGTTTCAAAGAATGGCAAAGACTTGGGGGTCTTCCATCCCTGCACTGGAAGGGATGCTGGCAAGCAAGAAGGACCTTGGACAAACTCGGAATTTAGATAGCAGCCCACACCTGATGTTTTTTTTAAAATTTTTTATTTATTAATTTTTTTCAGTTATTTTACATCCTGACCTCAGTTTCTCCTCCCTTCTCTCCTCCTTTTCCCTCCCCCTAAGCTCCCCTCTGCCTGCCCACTCCTCTGCCTACCCCCGTACAATCCCTTTCTGTTTCTGTTCAGAAAGAGGCAGGTGTCCCATGGGGGCCAACAAACCAGGGTATATCAAGTTGAGGTAGGGCTAAACTCCTCCCTTTGTATAAAGGCTGGAAGAGGCAACCCAGTATAAGGAATAGGTTCCCAAAAGCCAGCTCAAGCATTAGGGACAGGTCCTGATCCCACTGCTAGGAGTCCCACAAATAGACCAAGCTACACAACTGTCACACGTAGGTAGAGGACCTAGGTTGGTCCCCTGAAGGCTCCTTAGCTGTCAGTCCAGAGTCTCTGAGCTTCTATGAGACCACGTTAGTTGTTTCTGTGGGTTTCCCTGTGATGACCTTGACCCCCTAGCTCATACAATCCTTCCTCCCTCTCAATAGGATTCCTGGAGCTTGACCCAGTGTTTGACTCTGGATCTCTGCACTTGTTTTCATTGGTCACTGGGTGAAGGCTCTCTGATGACAGTTAGGGTAGTCACCTATCTGATTATAGGAGATGGCCAGTTCAGTCACCCTCTCCACTATTACTAGGAGTCGTAGCTAGGGTCATCACTGTGGATTTCTGGGAGTTTCCCTGGCACCAGATTTCTTCCTGACTCCAAAATGACCACCCCTACCAAGACATCTCTTTCATTACTCTTGTCTCCCTCCTGCCCCCAACCTGTCCAACTTAATCCTTCGTGTTCCCATCCCAGGGAAATCCATGCATTCCTCTTTGGACCCTCTTTGTTATCTAGCCTCTCTGGGGCTGTGAATTATAGTATGGTTATCCTTTATTTTACAGCTAATATCCACTTATGAGTGAGTATATACCATGTTTGTCTTTCTGGGTCTGGGTTACCTCACTTAGGTTGATTTTTTTTTCTAGTTCTATCCATTTACCTGAAAATTTCATGATGTCATTTTTGTTTTGTTTTGTTTGTTTGTTTGTTTGTTTTAGCTGAGTAATACTCCATTGTGTAAATGTACCACATTTTCTTTATCCATTCTTCCACTGAGGGGCATCTAGGTTGTTTCCAGATTCTGGATATTACAAATAATGCTGCTAGGAACATAGTTGAGGAAGTGTCCATGTGGTATAATTGAGCAGCCTTTGGGTATGCCCAAGATTGGTATAGCCGGGTCTTGAGGTAGATTGATTCCCAATTTTCTGAGCAACGACCATATTGATTTCCAAAGGGCTGTACAAGTTTGCACTCCCACCAACAGTGGAGGAGTGTTCCCCTTACTTTACATCTTCTCCAACGTAAGTTGTCATTTGTGTTTTTGATCTTAACCATCCTCACAGGTGTAAGATGGTATCTCAGAATCATTTTGGTTTGCATTTCGCTGATGGCTAACGATGTTAAACAATTTTTTAAGTTTATGTCAGCCATTTGAGATTCTTCAGTTGAGAATTCTTTGTTTTTATCTATACCCCATTTTAGATTGGATTATTTGATTTGTTGATGTCTAGTGTCTTGAGTTCTTTATATATTTTGGAGATCAGCCCTCCATCAGATGTGAGATTGGTGAAGATAGTTTCCCATTCTGTAGGCTGCCTTTTTGTCTTATTCACTGTGTCCTTTGCCTTACAGAAAAAAAATCTACCAGAGAGCTCCTACAGCTGATAAACACCTTCAATGATGTGGCTGGATACAAGACTAACTCAAAACAATTAGTAGCCCTCCTATGTACAAATCATACCTGATTTATACTGAAACAACTGCAATAGTCCTGGAAAGGAATTTTTCCCATAGAACCTCTGGGAGAATCCAACTAGCCAATATTTTACTTTTCACCATTTGAGACCCTAATCAAGTCAAAATGACCATCTAGCCCTTTGCTCTGAGCTAATAAGGATATTATTTGAAGCAGTTAGTTGTTCGTTTTTAATACAAAGTAATCTATCTCCATTTTCTCTAAACTGTCTTCACAATGGTTTTAAAGAGAAAGGTGGTTACTGGAAATTAATGGTTGCTTAATTACATTGCTCAAACCTCAGCTCTCTGTATTGAGATAAACTTGCACACAGTACTCTTCTATGAACTCCTATAGCTGAGTAGTTTCCGGAGTGATAACATATGCAATCATGAAAAATAAAGGTAATAAACTGGAGAATTGAATCCAGGATCTTGTTCATGTTAGGCAAGTACTACAGTATCATGTGGATGAGCTATCACACTGAAGGTATCTGTTCCTCTGAGGTCCATGCTTGATCCAAGAACTTTCTAGAAAGAGGTGAGGGATACAGAGACATGAAGAGGGAACACATACAAAATCTTGATATTTACCTCTGTGTTTTTAAGATCTTAATCTGGTTATTATGTTGTCTTACCACAATATTAGAAGGAAATCTTTAGATTTTGTCTCCTGTGAGAAAAAATGTTGATGAATAAATAGGACAAGGAAGAAGGAAGGACTTGGGCAGATTTGCACAAGCATCCACTCTGTGGGACCTTCCCAAGGAGGACTGAGTGCTTACAAAGCTTAATTTTCTGTTCTGAGTCCTGCTGACCACTCACCGCCCAGCAGAAGCTATTCCACTTACAGTAGATACTAACGCTCATACCACTAGAAATAAATTCAAACTCCTCGCCTGAAGCACCTTAGTTATCTAGGAAAAATAATAAATCAATGATCCATACCAAATAAATGAAATTTTAGTCAAGACCTGGATTATTGTTTTATGTTTAATCCTCAATGAAACAACATTAATTTCACCTTTTTTTTTTAATTTGATGTCTTTCAGCCAGGAGACTCTTAAACACAGCTTGCTACCAACCATTATTTATGTTCTTTTTCTGAACAGCACCTAATAACTGCTAATTAAGTCTTTTGTAGCCTGACTCTGAACTAATTAGGGTTAATTGAGCCTGCGTGCACATTAGCTGTTCTAGCTCTTGTCCTGATAATCAGTTTTTTTTTGGAGCCCATTGAATATTCAGTCTGTTTGCTTGGACTTCTCCCTACTGGACATTCTGCTGCAGCCTTTTTCATCTCCTAATGGAAAACAGCAGGCCACCCCCCCATGTGACTCACAGCTGATGGGCAGAACAGCCAAGGCATGTCATAGAGGAACAAGTTTCTGAAGAATGGACAAGCAATAGGGTTGTTGGCAGGCCATTTCAACTTCTGAGTTTTAACCTTAGGTCCATCTCTTCCTGGAGAATGAGCATGTGGCTTCTGGGGTTCTGTGTTCACTGTCCACACCACAGATTGCCTAAGTTTCCTTTGATGGGTCTCTGCATTTGGTTATCTGACTGCTCGGGTGAACCGACTTAGGTTTGGGGGTGACTGCAGTGGTAGGCTAGGCTGAATTCTCTTGCATCACTCCTTCATGAGGGCTAGAACATTCCACAGCACTTGTGTCCTCCTTCATACTGTTCCAGACAACGGACAGGAAATCTGCTTGACAATTCCAACAAAAGATTTGATTATTTAACAAGGAATTCAATTGTTCAGCTACCTTAACCTTAAAACAATTCTAAAAAAATAAATAAAAATATATTTACTAGTTTTTAAAGACAATTGAGTTAAACAATAATTAAAGGGTCCTTTTTAACCTCGATCAACAAAGAGAAAGCTTGTCTAATCCTACCAATATAGATAACTATTAAGCAATTTTCATGTATTTATCTGTTTAGGCAGAATGTAGAAAGAATAACTGGCCACAGTATAGATGAAATGGTATTTCTTTTTTAACTTTTGATGGGGAGCTAGAGAGGTCACCCTGGAAACCAGGAGCCTTCTCATTCACGTCTTGTCAATTTTCTTTTATGAATTTTGCTTTTATTGATAAGTCATAGGAATTTAAACATGCTTAGGCTATACAGCAGCTGCATGTGAACACTGCTTTTGATTTATCACCAAATTTATTTCCCAGAAATGTTACTCAGAGCTGGATTGAAAGGGTACTTGAGAGTTTACACAAGTATGCCACCACACTGCAAGTCTACTGGAGAGCCAAAGGGATTGCCTTTTTGGAGCTTGAACCAAAAAGCAAGCAGCCAAAGCTATTGAAGGAGGGTCCTGATGCAGCGTAGAGAAGAGGAGAATACCTTTGAGGACTTAGAATGCCTTTGTGGACTGGGGCATAAAGATGTTCTATCCTTGGACAGTGAAAACTCATGTGTCATCTTAAATGCATTCCAGGGGTGTTTGTTGAGGGCTGAAGATGAGCTAGAAAACGAACACCTCTGAAGAGATAGCAAATGATATAGTTAACATCTTTATCTCACTTATTCATATACATCTATGCATATGATTGATTATGCTAGGCATTTTCTTAATTCTATACCTTTGAGTTTAGCAATAAATAAAGCTTTAGCCATTTAATCTAAAACTCTACCTTTAAGAGTGATGAAAAAACCCTATTATGGAGGTCAAATAATAGACCCAAGCTGATTTGTGCCTACTGAAATCCAAATGTAGGCATTCCCTGTGGGTGGATCTTCTGAGCTCTGAAACTGTGTGTGCATGTCTAACAGCAGCTGCATTCCTTACCTGCTGCAAAGCCATCAACCCAGTTACTATTAGAAATTTTGTTGGGGTCACTCAGCAGAAGGGGTCAGGAAAGCAAGTCCACATGTCCAAAACTGACTCCACCTTTATCCCTAATGCAAAGGCAGCTTAGCTGTCCCTCATTCACTGAAGGTCAACTTCGCAGTCTAGTCCTTGGTTGTTCTTCATTGTTTAATTTGGAAAGCTTGTCCAAAGGGAAAAAGGCAGACTAGGGGATCATCTCATAAAGTTAGTTATCTCTGGCTATATATACATTTCTTAAGGTAGGAAGGAAGCCAGTTGTTATACCTGGCTGAGCAATTTGTCTTGGAACTTGAGCATAAACAGTTACATAGAGAAGACTAAAGCTCCAAGGGCTACGTGAGAGTGGTGGAGACAGGGCTGGGGGAGTGTGTGAGCATGTGAATATGAATGTGTGTATATGTGTGTGAATGTGCATTTAAATGTGTATATAAGTATGTATGAATATGATTTTGTATGGTGTGTGTGTGTAAGTATGAGTGTGTGAATATGTATGTGTAGATATAAGTATGTGTATATGAATGTGTGAGTGTGCACATGTGTATGTGACTATATATTAGTGTGTGTGTATGTGTGTGTGTGTGTGTGTGTGTCTTGAGGTAGGGGAAGAGATGATTGAGTATAAAGTTTGTTTTATAGTGTTTGACAGAAAAGATGAGAACTTAATGTTGTTTGTATTATCAAGGACTGAATTGTAAGCATGCACTCTGAATGAATGCACACAGGGCATAAATAGAATTCTATTAAACAAAAAAAATTACTAATAGATTTTCTTATTCTATGAAATTTACATAAGTGTTCAAAGAAGTATTCATTGTAAAGATTTTAAACAGAAGGCTCCCTTTTAAAATGTATCTACATCAGATAACTAATTTCTCTGCATAGATGCACACATGCTGTAAATGCTCCAAAATGATACATGTAAGCTTTTAAACTTATTATAGAAATTTGGTTTTTTCATTGAGATACAATTCAAAATTAATCAATAAATTTAGTACTTAATATATTACCACAGGATTTTCTGAAACTTCATGTCAATAGTTTTAAACCAGTAGGACTTTTATATGCATTAAAGAAATACTACCAACAATTGGCAGTACATTGAAATAATCTCTAATTACTGCAGTAGCCATGGAAATTATAGAATCTCTAATTGTGGCCTGAAAAAACTGCAGTTTAAAGCAAGCACAGCACTGTTCAGATTTATGCTCATACTAATCAAGTCGATGTCAGGGTTTATTTCATAATGGGGATTTTACAATTCAGGAAAACAGCTATGATGGCTGAGAATAAGTTAAATGGATTTTTGTCCAAAGAATGGTTCCAGAGAATGATGTGAGCACATACTGCCATGTGTCCCAGGGAATTCTTTCATTTCTTTTCATCGTAGCTCCCTGCCTTCTAGTAGATGAATATTGCTGGCAATTCTTGATTTTTGTGGTTTGATTACCATTAGGCACAATCCTGGAGGGAGAGGTGTATGTGGAATACTGATAATTAAAGTTAATCAAGTAGTTCCAGGACTCGTTCTTTGTTCCTGCTTTACCAGTAGAGAACCATTGATGTGACCGTAACTCAGGATTTAATTTAAGATGTGAGTGAGTGAGGACACAAGAGTTCTTTTACTCACAGCTCCCAATAGGACACAAAGCAAGCCAGGCAGCACAAGATGTGCCTTCTCAGTGTGAGATGAAAGGAGAAAGCATGACCTGAGGGCCTTCCTGGAGTTTCCTTGGAAAGCAAAGAAGGAGACAGGGGTCAAGTCTGAGCAAGCTGAGGATTCAATTATGGGATAACATTGACGGACTCTCAGCTAAAGAGGTAGCCTCTGCTTGCTAATACTTGACCCCCTAGGAGATAGGATGGGGAAATATTGGCTTGGTGCATGGTTGTGTGAAGGAGTCAGCTGGAGACAGCAGACTTTGATTTCATTGTTCTGCACAGGTGATAGGCATATTAACAGGGAAGCCTTTTGCTATCTCCAGGAAGCAGTTACTTCAGAGAAATACACTCCCTCCTAGATCATCTAAGCCTCTCAGATGTGCAAGTCTTATGTAATATTGGAAGTTGAAAATGTTATTAACACAACCACTCATTAAATGTTTGTCATACTTTTAAATTTAGGTATTAACAGCCTCAAAAAGAAAGAACGTTAAGAGGGGAATAAGCTGACATGGGAAACACTGGTACATCATTAAGCACCACTCAATGTTATGCTTACTTCTAAGTATGTTATAAATATATTTCATGACATTTAAATAAAACATGAGAGGTATATTGTATGTGAGCTTTGCATAGCTGTGTACTCATCTGCATGCACACACGTATCTATTTATTAGTATTTAAATATGTTCTAGTACTCAAGCCATTGCGTAGAGATGTGTCTTTCTTCTATGCAGTCTCTATGTAAACTTTCTGCTTAGAAACAGGTACATGCATTTACATACATGCACACACACATACACACCAAAGAGACACACAAACACAAGGAGAATTTAAAAGTTCTAAATCCAAATATGCCTTATATTTAACAGCTGAAAACAGATATGGGTGAGCCGCTAATTTTACTGAGGCCTTGAACTCTGCAACTGAGGGACTGAATTCAAGCTGCATCCTTTACTTGCTTCTCCCTCTTTTTCATCCCTTTCTTATTTGTCATTTCTCCTCCTGCCTTTAGTTTTTCACTACTTTCTTGGACAAACATTTATTAAACTCAGTACAATAAGCTGCCTCCCCATTGGTAAAATGATGAAAAGATAATTAATATTCTGGAAGAACTCAAGTATTACTAAAAACATCAGTCTGCTGAAACAGGAATGTATATTGGATGTGGTGAAGTGTGGTGATATTTATTTGTGCTCCGTATCACCACACTTCAGCTGGTCTATGCATGTACAAAAGAGGAATCAAAAACTGTTAGGTCTAGTGTGAGGGAAGAGTTCAAAAACAAAGTGGTCCTTTCTCATCTTCAGGAATGCATCCCGAGAGTACCAATGGGTGCCTTGAAAGGTAGATAACACTGACTCCTGTCGAAACTACAGTGTTTCCTATGAACACAAATTACAACCTATAGTAAGTTGTAATTTATAAATTAGGCACAGTAAGATCGTTTACCTCTGAGTACATTTCACAATATTAAATAAAACACTAAGGGATATATTGCATGTGAACCTTATATAGCTGGTGTATAAATATCTGCATGCATGTGCATATCAATTTAGTAGTGCTTAAATGTGTTCTGAGTTTGTATTTGAGCTACTTTGATAAAACATGCCAACTATAGCACACTATAAACAATATGCCACAAAAGTGATGTGAATGTAGCTATTTCTCAAAATATATAAGGGTAGGCGACATCTGCACCATGGATAACCCTCCCCCAAAGGAACAGTTGACATCCTTGGCAGGATGAAATTTGATAGACAATTATGGAAGCTCAAGTGTTTGTAAAGAAGTATCAGTCTTCTGAACGTGAATGTATAGTGGACAGAGTCTATGTGTATACAAAGAAGAAAGCAAAGATAATAGCGCAATCTAACAGGGGAGTCCGGGAAATAGTGTGGTTTTCTCTCTAGCTCACTTAAGATGCTGGTGTGCTTTTGTTTAGTTCTAAAATTTCTAACCATAGTCACATCAGGGCAATGAAGCCATGAAAAGCAAAACCATGAGAAAGAAGAAACTATTAAATCCATAGAGGAAGAAAAGCTGGGCAGGGTGAGTATCTAATAGGCAGACAAAGGAGGCAAAGGTCTTCCCCAATGAGAATCCATGGGCAGAGGTAAAGGGTAAATTGTTGCTTATACAGAACTGGATGTGGCTGAAGGTACTGAAGCTTGGAGATTGTGAAAGAAAATGCAGGTAAATTCCAGATCATGAAGGACCTTGCTTGCCATGCTTTATAGAGTTCATATTTCATCTACCTGTTTCAACAATGCTAATTGAGGAATTTATTCTAAACGGCATCTTAAAACTTGGGAGAAAGTAAAAATAAACAGGATATCCAAAGTCTTCTTACATTCTAGAAAACACCTTGGTGAACTGATGTATAAAATTAAGTCAGTGGTGACACATGGAATGTGATAGACTGTGATGTGGGTGCTAGTTCCAATAGGACAATGAAGAAACCCCTCATAAAAATGAAGGTTTAAGAACATGTTGCATTTGAGGGGAGAGGGGAAGAAAATTTTGTCAGCCAAGACAGAGATGGTCCCCCAATGTTTGAGATAACTAGGAAAAGCCCAGTCATGTATGTACTAAGTACATTAATGGAAGAATGGTGAAGAATGGTGAAGGTGGGCTTCACCTATCTGTGTAGCTATATAGGTAAAAATAGGATGCCTTCAACATTTTCCTCCTAGAGTTACATTGGCTATATGGAGTCTTTTGTAGTTGCACTCAAAGTTTGGGCTTTTGCTCCATTTATGTAGAATACCGATGGTGTTTTAGTAGATTGTACTGATACTTTATGAGGTAGTATAGATTTTTAATACTAATTCTTGCAACCCATGAGAACAAACTATATATATATATATATATATATGTAACTTCTTCAACTACATTCATCAATATTTTGTTCTTTTCAATGCACAGGCCACTAGCCTTGATGGTACATGTATTCCTAAGTATTTTACTGAAGTGTGTTTTATGACAGCAGACTTTTGGGAATTATGAAAAGGGAGATAACATGATTTATGTTTTCAAAACATGGCTTTGATGTTTTGTTCTGCAAATACATACATCTGTCAAAATTCATAAGCATAGACAAAATGTAATATAGAATGCCTTACTGTTTTTTGACTACATTCCCAAAATAGTTTTAAAAAGTAATTTTTCCTGCTATATTGTCAAATAGAAGTGGCAGCTTGGCAGCCTTTACTTTTTCCTTAAGATCAGTTCAGTGTCACTGAAAACTGACAAGAGATATAGTCAGTTGTACACTTGTGAAAATTAAGTCAGAGAAAAGAACGCTGAATCTGAAAATATAAAATATGGGTGTACTACTGCCATCATCCATGTAGGAAGTGATGAAGGCCAGAGTTTATTCATGTGAAGGAAGACATCAAGTCAACGAGCCTCCTAAGACATAGAGATGACATGATTTGACCAACTCATTGAGACAGAAATTATAAAGAAGGAAATGACTTGAGGGGCATAATTTTGTTTGTAATATATTGAGTTTGAGATGTTTAGGAATTACAGAATTGAAAATGACTCCATAACTATTACCATAGGTTCAAGTACTAGGCTGTCATGTAATTTTCATATGTAAATGTGTGAGTATTTAATAAGAAACCTTATCTAAAACTATGAGTATGACTGCTAACATCCTAAGGGTATCTTTACAAGATACCAAGACAAGTCTTCAATTTGAAGGAATGGATACTCCTTGCCATAGCATATATCAAAGAAGTATGTACTAAGCTATTATTATGTGTTCAGTGGTAAGATAGATAACATGTTGATGACTACTTTATATGGAATTGGCTCTTCTCGGGATATCACATAAAATTGTTACCAGAATTATTAAACCCTTAAAAATCTATGAAGTCTCAATGTTATCTTACGGAATGGTCATTCATTATTTGCCAAAAAATGTTGCCTAGAGTTGGTTTATTTTCACACACATTGTGTTATTGTTGAATTATAGGGTGTCCCTTAGATTTTTCTGACACTGAGATACATGCTCGGCATTATCCTTGGTTTGTGAACTTGATAAAGAATTCACTCTTGTGATTGGGTTCTATTATATGGCACAGCTGGCCTCTACATAAAAATATTATCCAAGAAGGCCTGGCCTAAAGACAGAAATTGTTTAAAATTGGGAACCTTTCTCTGGAACGGTAGGAATTCATAGGTATGTGCTTTGCTTTCCTGATAAAATACAGTGTGCATACTGTGCACTGTCCATGGTGGCTCTAGTGAGGGCCTGAAGACAGCCTTCAGGAGCTGAGAGCAGGTTTGGATCAGAAGTTAGCAAAAACTTAGACCTTAGTGCTACAATTCAAAGTCTATTAACCTCTGTGCATAGAAGAATGCAAGATCCAGATGAGATCTACAACCCAAACCAACACCTTGTTTTTGGTCCTGTGAAACCCAGAGTCTCAATGTGCCTTGGCTTCTGAACTGCAGTCACTCAGAGATAAATGGATGTTGCTTTAAGCTGCTGTACTGGTGGCAATTTGTTATTCAGCAGTAGGAAGTTGGTATGCAATATTTAACAACTCCATGCTGAGAATCAAAGAGGTTGAATAGCATGGCCTAGTGCTCAATGTTGCTAAATGGAAGAGCAGAGATCGCAAACTCCGTGCCCTGAACTCCAGATCCTCAGCTTCCTTCCTGTAGTTTATGCAAAAAAGGCACCCGGAATCAGCATGCATGAGATCCCAACTCTAGCTTAGCATTCTCACTGAAGCCTTCTCTTCTCTGCCTCTCAGCTGTCTGCCTCTGCTGCTATCTACAATACAAAGCATGCTTCCTCTCTGGCATTTACTTATCTGATCCCCGAGAAAAGCATGGACACTATCTCATGTACCCATTAATCTCTGACCACTAAGGCTGCCTACCAGAGGTAGGAGGATGAAACGGAGTCTTATTTTTATCAACTGAACTGAATTCCTGATTTATTTCACCTCGTTTGTGAAACAACATCTAATGGTTTTGGTTCACTATCTACCTGAACTAAATTCTGGGAGAGCTGTTCTAGTGGAATCATGGGACATCCAGTTATGGCATAAGCCAGTGCATGCTCACCTTGGCTGGAATTCATCCTCCCCTAGGTTCAATGGACTGGGCAACCAGGGAGCTCACTGTCCTTACAAAAGGATGCCAAGGTCTTAATGACTATTTGTGCACGAGCAGCTATATATTTCAGCTCTTCTGCACTCCATATAATCCTCTTAAGTGTTCATTTTTCTCAATAATAGTATAATAATAATCTTTGGCCATTATATCCCTTATGTTTTAGATTAATATAGTTATGCTCTATGGAAATGCTATAAAGATCAAGTATAAAATACAGAAATATATGCGGACTCAGAATGCTATTAGATTAGCTACAAGTTAGCTGTCTATAAAGAGAAAATGTTTTAGATATTTGTAGCTTTGAGCATACATGTAGAACATGTAGAAACTGTTAAGATGGTCAGAAACCAAATATATTTTCTCAGTGTTAAATCTCTCTTCATATATGTATATGCAAGTTCATGTATAAACATACGTCTGCAGACATACACAATTATATATATGTAGATATATATGCACAGGGTGATGTGTATGGATATACATATGTCTATACATATTTTTATACAGTAGGATAATCAATTTTACCATCTTTAGTGCATTCTCACATCAATGTGGAAGGCTCTTAGGTGGTTTGTTAACTGTATTCAGTTAACACTCTGCATCATGGCATTCGCTCTTAGACAGGGATGGTGTTTTCATATAATATATGCAAAGATGTGTCGCCCTACCTTGGAAACCCAGAACTGCATTTGTACCTTCTACATAAGAGGAATATAGGGGGCTACAGAAAAATACCAGAAGAGATGCTGTGAATGGCTTAAAAAAGAGGGAGGGGAGTAGAAATATTCAGCTTCTGCAAAATCATTACCCTCATTAGTAACTGAAAGAAAGAAGAGAAATGAATGAGGGGGTTTTGAAGAGTTACTTAAAGTACATTTTTATGCATTGGATAGCATTGGGCAGCATTATGTTTTTTAGAGCCACAAAAGGTTATGCAAACAGAAACCCACAAGGAATAGAAATACATTAGAATTTATACTCCTAAATTGTTCACTATGTAAATGAAGCTTTCAAATATATATGGTTTATGGAAATTGATGTCTTATATTTATTACTCAGCTCCCAGATTAAAATTGGAACCACACTGATTAGGTAACAGTACAAATCAATTCCCATAGAGAGAAGCAATAATAATACATCAAAATACAAATGTTCTGATTAAACATGTTGATGCATGAGAAGAAAGAAGATGTATGCTTTTCTTGACTCTGATTTTGAATGCTAGTCAGGTCCACCCTTATTCTCCCTAAAACAATGGGCTGAAAGGAAACAGGGAGGCTGGTTATGACACTTCCTATTTCAGGAAACACAGTGGTAGAAAAAAGAGAGAGAGCAAGATCTGGGCTCCTTTCCCATGAATGAAATATCAAATCATGGGAGCTAGTGTCACTGAATGAGGCAACACTTTATTTTATTTTATTTTACAATACCATTCAGTTCTACATATCAACCACGAATTCCCTTGTTCTCCCCCCTCCCGCCCCCCTCCCCTTCCCCCTAGCCAACCCTCCATTCCCACCTCCTCCAGGGTAAAGTCTCTTCCGAGGACTGAGATCAACCTGGTAGACTCAGTCCAGGCAGGGCCAGTCCCCTCCTCCCAGGCCGAGCCAAGTGACCCTGCATAAGCCCCAGGTTTCAAACAGCCAACTCATGCAATGAGCACAGGACCCAGTCCCACAGCCTGGATGCCTCCCAAACAGATCAAGCCAATCAACTGTCTCACCCATTCAGAGGGCCTGATCCAGTTGGGGGCTCCTCAGCCTTGGTTCATAGTTCATGTGTTTCCATTCATTTGGCTATTTGTCCCTGTGCTTTATCCAACCTTGGTCTCAACAATTCTCGCTCATATAGACTCTCCTCTTTCTCGCTAATTGGACTCCCGGAGCTCCACCCGGGACCTAGCCGTGGATCTCTGCTTCCAGATCCCTCAGTCATTGGATGGGGTTTCCAGCATGACAATTAGGGTATTTGGCCATCCCATCACCAGAGTGGGTCAGTTTGGGCTGTCTCTCGACCATTGCCAGCAGTCTATTGTGGGGGTATCTTTGTGGATTTCTGTGGGCCTCTCTAGCACTTTGCTTCTTCCTATTCTTATGTGGTCTTCATTTATCATGGTCTCCTATTCCTTGTTCTCCCTCTCTGTTCTTGATCCAGCTGGGGTCTCCCGCTCCCCCAAGCTCTCTTTCCCTGGACCCTCGCCCTTCATTTCCCCCACTTATGCCCAGGCTGTTCATGAAGATCTCATCCGTTTCTCCGTCATTGTAACGGCAACAATCAATGCAGCGTTGAGCCCAAGAGAAGGCAGAAATGCAAACAGGCTGCACCAGTGGGCCATGCTGTGTTAAGGTTTCTCTTCTCCAGCTCTTTCCGACTTGGGTGGGGGGGACTGAGAGAAGAAATAGATCATCCTATTCCATTCACTCAGGCCAAAAACTTAAGAAGACTGACAGTATCTCAGATACCAATGATAACATTTGTCCAAGGCAAGGAAAAAATTTTGTTAAAAGATGACAGAAAGGGCAAACTTAAATCCTCATGTTTTGGGGGATTCAGCTTTCTAGAAGTATAATGTTGAAACCTTCCACAAGAGCATCCTTACAGAAACTATGCTTAAAGGCCATGCCTCAATGATGTGAGGCCAGACATCCTTATATGAATATATGCAGTGGCCCTGAAAGGAAGAGTACTAACCGATGAAACAAAATGGCAAATTGACAAACAAGTTTTGAAAATTGGCAAAAGCTTCCTTGGCATGTGGTTTTTATCCAGACCAACCCTGAGGGTACCTTTCTGGAGAAAGTCATCATTGCTTAGAGGTGAACTGATCAAGAAGTTTCTTCTACTTGCTACCGTATTTATTGTAGAGTCCAAATTTCATATCAACAATATTTTTTCATCAAGTTCTTCTTTTACTAAGATGAGTATGCTGACTCTATTCATTTCACTTGGGGATGATTTCGATGTCAGATACCTTTGTTCATGTATCAACTGTGCCCACAAGTATTGTTCCAGTACACCAAGAGAGTACTCCTCAGTCACATATGCATCTTAAGTGTCAACATACTTAGAACAGAGAAAAGAAACACTGTACTCTCTGTCTGAAGGCTTACACTATACTGTAAATTAAATCTGGTACCATCGAAGCATTGACATTCCATCTGAACACTGCCAAGTGGTACGGAATATTTGTTTTCAACTCACTAGCCTCTGGATCTAATATGGAGGAAATGCTTGATGGGACCAAAACTTTTGTGGGTATGGCTGCCTTGATGACTCCAATTACAAATGAGTGAGAATTAAGCACTGGAAACTGTGTAAGAAGGAGGTTGAAGCAAGCCTCTGAGGAAGCTATAGTTCAGCAAAGGAGACAGGTCAAGTCAATAATGTTCTAATATAAGTAATATTAGCATTACTAAGAAGATAAGGAAAGCACATCAAGAGTCCTGATAAGTCACTGAGGGGTATGTATACATTAATGCCTTCAAAGTGAACAATACCAGCATTGCTTAAGGTTGGAATTGAAAAGATTCCTGAGGTCAGAAACTCAACCATAGCAAGGACTATGTTCTCCTTCTCAATGCCCAGCTGACTTTAAAACAGAATAGTTGTCACCCCAGGCCCTGAAGATCTCAGTCATCACTCTGTCCCAGCTGACTGCCCACTTAGGCCCTACAGACCCTGAGATCTGTAGTGAGATTTTCCACTACACATTTTGCCACATTCTTTTCCCACTCTGCTCTTTGGACCAGCCATATAGATTGCTTTCAGTTTTTGGTTTCATTGTGTTCCTACAGCTAGCTCCCACAGAAAATCCTAGCACCTTCCTGAAGCAAGTGGTATAGCATTTGGTCATCCAAAGTGAACAAACTTTGCTTATGTGCAAATCAGTGTACAGGAAGTGAAGGGCAGTTCCTACAAAAGAAACATTAAGAACTAATACATAAAAGGAGGAAGCAGGTATGTTGTTTTGCACTTTTGTCAGAGCACAGAAACACAAAGAACAAATGTGGGGTAGAAAATTGTACAAAGAGTGTTATGGTCAGTGTGGGAGATTTAAAATATTTAAGACATGAGGACTTATTTTTATCAACAATGGAAACCCATGAAAGACTAGGGACCAGAGATTGTAACATCAGAGCTACTCCAAGAAAAGAGAAATGTGCTAGTTATGTGCTGGTTAGAGTATAAAAAGAAAGGGAAGGAAAGTTACAGCAATAACAGTGGTTCTTAAAATACTATGATGGTCTGAATCAAGACTACACAGATTGTAAGGAGGGTATTCACCATCATTGCCTCAAAGAAAATGTGGCTAGGCTGAGAAACAGATATATTCTACAAAGTTCAGCTTCTGTCTCCCATAACCTAACCTAGTAGAATGCCCTATAAACATTACAGGAAGTAATTTAGAAGCGACAGCAGAACACACAAAGTAGCCAGAGAGAGAAAGAGAATATACCCAGGCTATGAAAGACATTGCCCTGGACAATTGAGAAGTAGATGGTGTGCCAACTTGTAGAACCAGTGCTTCAAAGAAGTCTGATGGCAAGGGCAAGGTCAAAGACAAAAACAGAAACACTGGAATCCCTAGCTTCCCAGCAGGGTCCCCTCTGTGCATAGCTGAGCTAATTTCAATAGCACCAGACAAAAAGAGAGAGAAACATATCTCATCAACACAGAACTCTACAGCTGAGATTCCTTCAGTATCCCCTCATCACGGATGCTTGGAATTGCATGTGGCAAGATTCACAGCAGCGTGATAGGGGAAATAGATACACCAAGCCTGAGTTTCTTGCCAACTTACATGGCATAAGCCCTAGAAGAGAAATTTGATTGATTTTGAGAAAGTGTGTAAATGTTCTGTTTATCATCCACCTGGATTTGTGTATTGGAGCTTATACATTCTTAACAGCTTATGCATTTTAATATGCAGGGCATATAGCATACCATGTGCTAAGCAATCTGTACTCAATAAGTGTGAGAATATAAATAAGAGATGAGATTCAAGATGAGTACAATTTATAAAAAAAATTTCTCTACAGAAGATAATAGATATATTTGTCTATGTTCTGATAATTACTTATTCCCATCCAAGTGTCTTATTTCTTTGTTGTGAAAATTACATTATTAGAACTCCCACAAATAAAATCCTGTTTACTCATCTGAAAGTTCCTGGATTTTATCCTTTTTTCTACTTGTTTTACTTTAAAAAGAAATCACAGCGAGTATAATATTGTTCACAGAATTAAATCCCAAGAGCTAACAATTATTCCATTTAGTTACAACATTAGCTGATAGGGAACACAGAGTAAATACCACAATAAAAGAAAAAGCAAAAGGAAATTTAATTAAGGCTTAGCAGTGACACACAACTAATTTTTAAAGATCGGGCACTTGCTTGCTCTCCTTGCCAGTTTGCATCCTCTGTTAGTAACTGTTGCCATCATGTAACACCAAAATTGAGTCTATATGCTGACAATATTTGTTTATTGATATGACAGTGTTACATAAAGTCAGCCCGTTCACTCATTCCCGTGTAGTGAACCATCCAGGAAATATCGAAGTGTCATCCTACTGAATATGCCCGCTCTGTTCACTTATCCATTTTTTCTGTTGGCAAATGCCCATAGACAGGGACTGAGCATTTGCCAACAGAGATATCACTTCTGTCACAGTGAATTGATACCTCCCGATAAAATTCTGAATGAGAAGCTGGGATTGTACATGGAAACAAATTCCATTGACCCCAGAAAACAAAAATCATCTTAATCTGGCCAGCAGTGAGTAACCTGTTTTAGGGACACAGAACTAAGGCATATGGTGATAAAAGAGGAAGCACAGCACTGTTTCTCCAGGATCAAAACCTGAATCTGGAAACTGTTGGGAACTGGGGAAAGTTTCCCCCAGTGGACCTTAAATGTCTGAGTTTACAGCATTGCTCATGTAGTCCTGCTTGTCTATTTGTCTATTCTGTTTCCCTGTGTCCAAAACAAATTGCAGAGAAGAAATAAGATGATTCCATTTAGGACATTGCAATGGAGAAAATATCTACTAATGGGGAACACCTCAAAAATGTAGGAGGAAGTGTGGGGTTATATAAAATAAGGGAATCATTGGGACAGGCTGGTGGTAGGCGTGATCACAGAATGTGCAAGATGATGTAGGTCCTCTTTGGCTAGGTTTTTTTTTTTCCTCTAAAACAAAATAATTTTGGAAGTCTCTCAAGGTAACCAGATCCCAACTTTTGATTAATACTTTCAGGGTGGATAGGATTACAAAGGATCTCAAAGGTCAGGGTTTTTTTGTTTGTTTGTTTTTAACAGTACAACATCTAACAAAGACTTGGAGGGGGGGGAATCATGGCAACAAACATCCATGGCTTCTGACAAATTTTTAAGCCTGGGGATGATCTATAAAACATAAAAAGTGAAGAAGATGATAAAATAAATGATAGTTACTTGGATGATAACTACAATCACCATAGTCTATTAAAAAGTCAAAGTAGGGCTTGGGGATTTAGCTCATTGGTAGAGCGTTTGTCTAGCAAGTGCAAGGCCCTGGGTTCGGTCCTCAGCTCTGAAAAAAAAAAAGTCAAAGTAAATTTCAAGAAGCATGCCAAGCACAATTTTAGGGAATTCCTGCTGGGGGTCAGGGGAGCAGATGACATTGGATCAATCCATTAAAATGACAATGAGTTGGTATTTTACAAAAAGTCTTTTCTTCAGGATGATAAGGGTCGTTGGTATTAGGCACTATACTAATATATTTCACTATAGAAACTCACAAAAGAAACAGTAGAAGCTGGAAGATATTTCTTCAAAATATTCAATTACCATTCTCTGAAATTTCATAATGAACTAAGAGTAAAGGAAATCATCACAAATGTGTTTAGCAGTATTTTTTAGAAAACTTTAGTAAGCATCATTCTTAATATTAAATGCTGAGCAAGTTCCCTGACAGGATAACAAATTGTCTTATGGTTTTCATTTTCCTAAATTGCTTTGATTTCTCTGGTAGCCCCCAACTAATATGTAACAGGAACTGAGGTGTTTAATTTAGTACAATTTAATTAAAAATACAATAAGACCCAATAATTTAATAGTTTCACTAGATACAAGTCATTGTCGATTCTATATTTACTCAATCATTTTGTGTCTTTTCCTTTTCAACTTTGAATTTTTAGTTTGTTTTCTTTTTCCCTAGCTCTTGAGATAGCAGCCAGGGAATGAGGTTTTCAACAACTGTGTGACTCTGGAAACAAAGATTCCTTTTGGTTTCTGATGAGCTATGAGGCACTCATGATGTGCCCTCTGAGATGTGTATTCTCTTCCTATCTCCATCCAACCTGTGCTCCTTGGCTGGCCCATTTGCAGTACCAAGTCCAGTGGGTGTTCCTACAGCTCTGTTTGGTTCAGCATCCTGCTCTGAGTGCACGCTCAATCCTTCTTCGTTTCTGGATTAGGATGTTCCTCAGCCTCTCACCCTACCACTACAGTTCTTGTGAAAAGCTTTCTAGATCTTAGCTCCACCCTAGGGCAATACCACAGCTGGAAACCCCCATGGAATTCCTGGATGATTCTCTCTCTACCAAATCTAACTGCCCTGGGCTATGATCCCTTTTGCTGCAAATCCAGCCTACAGCAGAGTAGATGGCGAATCCTTGAGAATCTAGGTTTCTACCCAACAAGAATAACTAATGGAAAGGAAGACAGTAGCAAAGGAAAAGGTTAATAAAAAAAGGGGTAGGGAAACATTTCCATAAAAATAATTTAATTCAGGTGGAGGGAGTGAAGGCAAAGGACAGTGAAATGAGAGAGAGAGAGACAGAGAGAGACAGAGAGAGACAGAGAGAGACAGAGAGAGACAGAGACAGAGAGACAGAGGCAGAGACACAGAGGGAAAGACAGAGAATGATGAGATGAAGCATCTTTGCTCCAGTGGTTAAGGGTGGTTTCTTAGGAAAGATTTCAGTTGAGACCTGGATGATACAAAGAGAGCAGACTGACTGCAGATGGAGAAAAGGCTATAAAGCAGCCGAACAGCAAGGACAAAGTGCAGGGTGCTTCTACAAGTGTCCTTGGCAGCTGGACTGAGATGACCTATTAGAAAGGCCATCTGGTGGTGTCCGTCAGCATTTGCACATTCCAAGACCCAAAAGTTTAAACTCCCAGTGTATATCCTGATGGAAAAGTGCACAAAAATATATGCATACCAAGCTTCACAATATAATTTGTATAATACGAAAAATAGAAGCAACCTAGCAGTGAAAAAGCAAACAAAGAAGTATCACCAGCCTAAAATATGAGACATCAGTCAGTAATTTAAAAAAAAAAAGAAGAAGAAGAAGAACAGCAACTTGGGCTGGAAACTACACAGCTTAGGAAAAAATAGTAAAGATTGGTCAGCCTGCAGGAAATAGACGGGAAAAAATTCCAGGTTTCTAGCTCCTGAAATTCAGGGAGAATTTCATTCACACCAGCGGGCCTTATCTGCTGGCTTTCCCGTAGCCGGGTAATTCACCAGGAATGAGCCAAGCTGGGAGAGTGCTGAAATGTCCACAGCCAGCCCCAAACTAACTTCAGTGCCACTTGCTCACAAGCCCTAGTTATTAGTGGAGTGCCATGGAGAACCTATGAGGGAGAGTAGTTCAATTCTCGGTTCTAGTTTTAGGTTCTCTAAGTGAAATCTGGGAAAAGGTAGCTATACCAGATGAGCAGAGACACCAAGAGTATGGGAATAACCAAATCACTCTAGTTAAGAAAAGTCAAGGCCCCGTAATAAACATCCAGGTTCAAACTCAAAGTGAGAACAGACATCACAACTGAGGTAAAACTGATCAATCCAGCTTAGACATACATGAGCCAGCTAGTGCAGGAGAATGATGTGAAACTATTGGAAAGAGCATTTCCTTAGTGAGTACCAGAATACAGCAAATCTGAACCTAATGAGATTGGCCTGAAAATAAGTGGGTAGCTGAACCCGCAGCTTGAAATCTCTTCTTATTCGCCAGGTGTAAGGAAGAAAGAAATTCACAAACACAGTGAAGTCACTTCCCTTAGCAGGAGCCAATGTGTGAACGCCATGCTCACCAAAGCTCTTTAGAGATGAACCACATAACACTGAGGTACCACGGGAAACTTTCTTCTTCCCGCAAAGCCCCTCACTCATTTCCCCAGATAGCATAATATTTAACTGTGATAATAGTGGGTATCTCTTAAGAAGTAGAGAAGTGGGGTCCCTTGTTAAACCCCCAAGCACAGTGCTATACTGTGTCCAAACCAAGAGGGCATAGCCATAACTGACCTGTGGGAAATGAAGCTCTTCATGTCCACTGTTGTTCTTAGGAGTAAAGGTTAAGAGATGGCTTCAACAACCATTTTATTAAGCACACAAAAACCAGGCAGAGAATGATAGGAGGCAACAAAAGAGAAAAACGAATCATTCGAGACCTTGATAGAATGTTGGATAGAAGGCAAGGACTTCTAGGAGACTCTGTGCTCTGGGAGGATGCTTCTGTCATGGACACACCACTTTCTACTGTGTGTAGAGAACCAAGAGGGAGAGTACAGCTGCCTGCTGCCAAGTGCTTCCTGCTGGCCTTTGTCACAAGGGCAGGTGTATTGACTGGTTTAGTCTTTGTTCATGTGACTTAGTTTGTGCTCAGTCTCAGAAGCATGCACACTCCTCCCTCAATGGAGTGGATTTATTAAGAGTCACATACCAGCTCTCAGAAGTGTCTTCCAGCCAATCAATATGCTGAAAGGCTGTGAAACAGGCGGTTAGCCATCACAGCATGTCCAATTTCTTTGTGTTTTCACTTTTACATTTGCTAAAGGTCAGAGACTATATTTATCACCATCAGACATACATGGATATGGAAAAGAGATCTTTGTGAGTGCACTGCTTGAAATGGGGTGGCATGTGGAAAGGTTTCCTCTGGCTCTTGGAAACTTTACATTAAAGCACATTACACGTTTATATGCTCCATTCCATCAAAGGATTCCAAAGTACTTAAACAACTTTAATTAAGTTGCTCTAGTATCGCTCAGGAGCAAATCGATATTTTTCATACTACTTGTTACAGGCTAGGGAAATAAGCCCTGGCCCCCTAGCTCAGATTTAACATTCATTCCCTGAAATATGGAAAAATCTTCTTGAATATATTTAATTACAAGAGAGTGAAATTTTTCCTGTTAATGCACCTTATGTTTTCTCCTCAGAAATATGGGGTTGGGGGAACAATCACTGAATAAGAAATATGAGAAAATAAGATTTGGAGAAGCCTGGGTATTAAAAGGAAAATAAACACATTTTCATCTCTCAGCATCACAGGGGGATATTTGGTGTAGGCTTTTATTTTTTACTGTGTAAACAAAACAAATGCAGTCCTGTTTTCGGGCCTTTCTCCCAAAAGGCAAAAATTCTTCATTCATAAAGGCAACAGCATCAACACTGTACCCCTGCCACTGTCCATGCTCCAACATGAGTCTTCAGAAGCCTTCAGAATGGTTGTCTTACAACGCTGGGAAGCATGGGGGAGGAGAGTGGCATTCCCTTCTGTTCCTTTGTGGGATAATTGAGTTCTTTGTGGTTTAGGAATGGAAATAGGCATTCTCTGCTCACAAAGGGCCTAACTATCCAACTGGACTTCCACTGTGGCCGGTGGAAGCAGGGCTGTATGCAGAATGTCAGGGGGACAGGGAAAGGCAGGTTGGCCTGCTCAGGGGGGTATGTTGGGGACTCAGGAAAAATAATCTAGGAGAAAAAGGCAAGTAAGCCACTCCCATCTCCACCTGGGGGCTGCTGTAGGAAGCAAATTGCTGTAATAACAACTATACTTCTGCCACCTTCCTCAACTCACCTTGGAGACTGATTCAAACACCAGAACTGGAGGTGTTTTGCTGTTAAAGTGAAATGCATGAGCAAGCAGCTCTCCCACAGTGGCTTTGGGAAGCTAGACCTTTTGCATTTCCTGCTGGGAAAAGCACTGAACCTGAAAGCATCCCAGGCAAGCTGTATCTAGACTTACAACTTGACAACAGCTTCACTAAGGTTGAATGAAATCACTGCTGATTTGCAGGCTCAGCCCAGGGCATAAAGAGAGGAGAAATGGTCGTCTTGTGACACGATCAGCTGACATTTTAGACATTATACCCAGTTTAGGACTATACTCCTGGTTGACTGATTCATTGAATCTTTATCCCAGTGGTCTCTGAGATAGGTATGGTAAAGGGTAGTATCCAAGAGGAGGTTGGTATTATTCCCAGTGCATCCACATTGCCAGAGCAAGAGAAGAGGGCAGCTTTCTCACCTGTGTGTACAGGTGTGATGGGATGAGTTGATGGTAGGGCCAACAGAGGACAGCTTTTTTTTCTGTTCAGGAAAAGGAATCAATGTCATGTCTTCACAGACCCATTTGGGAAGGTCTACTCTGAAAGATACTGGAGAAACCAAGCCTATATTCACTGGGTACAAAGAGAACACTTTGTGGACATGATTCCATCAATAACATGCAATCAAGTCTGCACACACGAGCTGGCTGTTTTATGACCCAATTATTTCTGACAGTATCTACCTGGAAGAACATCCGATACCACAGGTCAAGAGCTCAGAAGCAAGACTGTTTTCCACTTCAAATGCCCCCTTTAAGCCCCAGATTGCAGGCCATCCTCTCACCAGCTCGCAGTTGGGTTTCCCACAACCTTCCTCAAGGAGTTAAATTGCTAGGATGGCTAATAGAAGTCAGGGGGAAAAGTGCTTATGATCATCTTTTACTATAAAGAATACTTCAAAGGATACAGATGTGCCAGATATGCAGCTAGATGTATATGGTAAAGTGGGGACAGTGTGAGGCTTCCTGCCCTCCCTGAACTTCACCTTCCAGGAATTTCCATGTTCTCAGCAGTCTAGAAACCTAGAATCTCTATGAATAGATTCCTTTGGGCTTTTATTAAGGTCAGACACATCCATAATTGAATAAATCACTGACTATCAGTAATCAATTCAGATTTTTTTATGTTTTATATTTTGAAAAATTTGTATATGAGTACTATATCTACATCTGTTCCATCCCTCCTTCTGCCCATTCTAATTCCTTTCTGCTCTTTTTCTATTATTCATATCTCTTATTTAATTATATGTATTACCTCTAAATATTATATATATATATATCAAGAAAGATATACAGGCAGAGAGACAGACATACAGACACACAGACACACACACACACACACAGACACACACACACACATATACACACACACACCCTCATACAACCTATTGAGCCCATTTATCTTTGCTTATATGTGCATGTTTCCAGGCTGACTATTTGGGAATGGACCTCCTATGTGGGTGTTTATTTCTTGAGACAACTGATCCTCAATTCTCAGCAGCCAATGACCTATAGCTCTTCATCTTCATTCAGGTGACACGATCTCTCAACAGGTGTCCTGAGACTCTGGCTCCTCCAATCTTTCTGCCCCTCTTCTAGGATTTTTTCCTGAGCTTAAAGGTTTAGGGGTCAGTTGCAGGATATATTAGCTGGGGTTAGATACCCCAGTGTAACTAATCCCTACGTTTGACCAGCTGTGTAATAGCTGTAACAGTCTCCATCTGTTGCAAAATGAAGGTTTTTTTTTTTTTTTTTTTAGTGAGGGGTGAGAACTACATTTACATTTTGCACATAAGGATAGGTACTGAAAACAAAACAAAACAAAAAACCATGCTGACAAGAATAAGGAGAAAAAGGAACCCTCCTTCACTGTCGGGGGGATCACCAATTGATGCAGCTACTGTGGAAATCAATGCATAGGATCCTCAAAAAATGTAAAGTAGACCTACCACATGATCCAGCTGCACCACTTTCTGGTATATGCCCAAAGAACTTAGCCCCCCACTGCACAAATACTTGCTTAGTTGTGTTCACTGAAGTTCTGTTCACCAGAATTAGGAAATGGATAAAACCCAAAGGCCCCTCAATTGATAAATGGATAATGAAAATATGGTATAGATACCCACTATAAATAGTATTTCACCCACTATAAAGAAAAATGAGATGTTGAAGTTTGCAGGCCAATGTGTGGAACTTGAAAATATAATGTGTGGATTAAACCAGACCCAGAAAGGTCACTTTTTTTTTTTTGTCATTTGTGAATCCTAGCTCTGAATCTTTAGATGGGAGTATATAACTTGTAGTGACCTAACTGCAGACACCAGGAAAGTGAAAAGGGACCAAGGGATGGAGAATGGGAAAGGGGGAAGGGCTTTAATTGGGATGGGGAGAGGGAGAGCAGTACAAGTGCTATACAAGCTACTAAGAGGAAAAAACAAAAACAAAACTATCAGTATGGCTACTCAGCTGTACAGGCTGTTAACCTCAAGGTGACTGATATGGCAAGACATCCCCAATGATGCAACTGTGGCACTTATAGCTCATAGTAACCAACCAACCAAGTGTGATTAGACTTAAGGCCTACTAGACAGGAAGAAATTCGTGCCTGGTACTGTAAACCTAGTCAACTAGGTGTGGTTGAAGAAAATAAACTCAAGAAGAGAACCTACTACTGCCAATTACAACTCAACTTTTAGTCTCACCTCTCCTTCACTGTCAAGAGATGGAGTTGAAAAGCCCAAGCCCTATACTCATGTCCCCATTCACAATCTATCTAGGAGCCACCAGTCACCAGGCATCTCATTAGCATAGCAAAGACAGCTATTACTCTCTAGAGAGTCTACAAATTAAAGAGATATGTTCCAGCAACCAGAAGCAGACTTCAAATATGTATTTCTTATTATATGATAATATCATATTTACACATATGATAATCATGTATCCTGGTTAATACTTTTTTTCTGATGTAATAATGGTCCTATGTATCCATACAATATCTATTTAGGATGATTGTGTGTGTGTGTGTGTGTGTGTGTGTGTGTGTGTGTGTGTGTGCGTGTGTAGGCTTAGAGAGAGAATGGCTGTAATAAAGAAGGAAGGCAGTCATAATGAGTGGAAAGAAAGTAGGGATTGGAGAAAAAGCTATTTTCTCACAATACTCTGGACATGCCTAGTATGTATACTAGAATAGAATGCCAGGTATAAGGACTTAAATTTCATCTCGACCCCTGCACCCAATCTTGAAAACCAGCAGGTCAGCAGGTCCAAATATTAAACGATTAAGCACATAAACCACAATTATGTCAGAACCAATCAGTAGTATAAAGACTAGAGAACATCATATCCTCCATTCTCTTATCTTATATGGGTTCTCATGTAAGCCACCTGTCTTCAAAAACGTATCACTGCGTTTGAATTTCTCCCAATCATGACTCATGTGGGCACAAAGTCAGAACTAATATGATTTATAATAATTAAACAAAGTGACATTTCTTACAGTCAGGTGCAGAGGTAGAAATTCATATGCACTCTAAGCAGTCAGGGGCTTCTGTTTGAATCACTAAAGGAATTAGTATGCAGGTGGCTGTTGAGTCTGGGACCAGGTGGGTGAATCACAATTCTTTATCTCCTTCAGTAAGCATGTAAGCTTGGCGTTTTCAGGGGACTGGGATTTCATCAGAGACTTTTAAGTTGAAGTGGGAAAAAATGAAGAGAACTGCCCATAGGAGCCTGCAGAAGCCTGGCAAGGTCATTAACTTATTTAATTGATTCCACAAATATTTACTAAGCACCATTAACTCTTCCATGACTCTTAAGAGTATCTTCAGAGTCAATTGTTTCAATACCATACCAAATCCCTCTGAGGAGTGCAACTTGTCTCCAAATGAAGAGTCACCTATGACAGAGAGGCCTCAGCAAGAGTGGTTGGGAGGTTACAAGTAAATCAAAGAACTTCTACTCACTTGGACCCAGGGATTCATCTAAGACAGAGCAGCTGAAATACAAAAAGCAAGTATCTATTTAGAATGAAAAGAATTAAAATGAGCAGCTATGATTGAAAAGAGCCGATGGAAATCACAGATTTAAACAAATTATCTAATTGATTCATGTTCTACCCCTTCCTACAAAGAATGTAAGAGCAAAATGTTAGAAGCAAGGTAGGGCAGTTAAAGTAGCTGGAGAGAGTACACATCCACCACTTATAAAATGCTTCCTTTAGTTAGGTGTCAGGATGCAAGAGGTATGTAACTACTATAGGAGACTTTTAGCCTTGATATAACAAAGGCTTCAGGGAGGACTCTGAAGAAAGTCATGTTCACACTAAGATATCTGGGTGCTTGTATCAAGCTAAGTTACATGAGTCAGTGGACCAATGGAAGGGTTTAATGTCCTGCCTGCTATTTCCCACTTGAGTGTCCTTGGTATGATAACAACACAATTTGAAATTATGAGTGATTATTAACCATAAAAGGATATATGAACACCAGAAGCAATTAGAATTCACAGGACTCCATAGGTTTGCAGTCCTGGACAGCTCTATAGTAGGTGGGGAACTTAGATGGGTATAGGGCTTGAATAGAAGGATGAATTTTATTCTTAATTATGTGCTCACTTTTGCGAACCTGACATATCAACTAAAACATGAGGCTTGTTCTTTTATCAAAATTGGTATTCAGCTGGACACTCGTCAAAGACTCTCTCACTGTAACAACAACAACAATAATAATCAGACAACCCTAGACCTTGAGGACCACAGTGAACCATCCCTCTCCCATCAACAGTGAGACTCTCTGGCATTAGTCCTGAGTGGTTA
The DNA here is from genome assembly GCA_902168325.1 of Peromyscus nudipes. Taxonomy (NCBI): domain Eukaryota; kingdom Metazoa; phylum Chordata; class Mammalia; order Rodentia; family Cricetidae; genus Peromyscus; species Peromyscus nudipes. The sequence goes on along the minus strand of CABHPH010162155.1, from coordinate 11,528 downwards.
CCCAGGAGTTAATTGGACAAGCCCTCTGTTTCATTTACTGGGGCCGCCAAAGAGCCATCAAAGGGAAAGTGACCTCCAGTGGCAGTCAGGTTTGGGTAAACTCACACCAGTGACCTTGAATAGGAGGCAGTATCTATATACTACCTTCTCTCTGACGGGCCCCGATGCTCTTGGCATGCCATTGATTTAAGCCTTGCAGCTGTTGCATTAAAAATGTTTGCAGTATCACTAAATTCCCCTTGTTCTTGCCCCCTTCCCCAAATAATTATCAGCTACAGCACAGATATTAAAACGGTGCTTTAAAAAATTGAAATACAGTTCTAAAAACAGGCCATATAAATGCAGAATTAATTGCTGTATATGCTTCAAATTACCAAGAGGTTTTATTTTATTTCTGTCACAGCAGAAAGTGCTTCATCAGGGGGAATTCATGTGGAGATCCAGCCATGTCCTAGTTATTTTTTGTTTAATATGCTTAAGATGTTTAATTATTTTTGATTAATTCATTTCCCATTAAACTGCCCAAAGACTTTGACATGTTCTGTACTGTGTGGTGTACCAGTGGATTTGCTGTGTGGGCTTCTTGAAGGAGTCAACGTCAAAGCCTAGTAATAAGGGTCAAATCAGATTTTGATGAAAACCCTAGCTCCATTACTTACCAGTTGTGTTAATTTAGATATTAAACAACTCTAAGCTATGTTTTCATCATTTGAAAAATAATGAATTAGACTTCACAGGGTATTATGAGAATTAAATGAGAATATGAACCATTTAGAACTGTAACTGGTCCAGGCATGCACTCAACAAATGATAATTATGGTTATTATTGTTCTGTGGAAGTGTGAAGTGTACTACTCACTGAAGTAAAATATATGCAGTCATCATTGCTTTGCCCTAAGGTAGTTGTGGACCTCTTGAGATAAGCCTGAGTCCTAACTTATTAGGTTAAACTGAAAGAAATCAAAGTAACCAAAGAATGTTGAATTGGCCTGGATTACCTTTGGACTTCAGCTCATTTTTAGACTTACATTAATATCCCCAAACAAGATTTAATATTTGTAAAAATGGTTTTCTTAATCTCTACGGACAGGCTTGCACCCAATTCATCTTCCACACAATATGAGAATTCTTCTGAGACACCAGTAGCTGATGCTTCCAGAAGGCTTTAGCCTTCCCCTCTGGCATGTATCAAGAAATAAGCCCATCAGAAGAAGACAGCTGAGAACACAGGGGAACTCCCAGAATGAAATACCAGCCTGTGAAAAGACCTTGGTGATCCATGAGACCTCTTCCACAAACAAGAAAGAGGAGTGCTCCAGGGCATATGGGAAGGTAACGGCAGGCTGGCCGGACCCAAGACTCCCAAGGCAGCTTCACTCTTGTCAGTCTTCCTTGCTGCCCTAGTTTGCTGGTTTGTTTCAGTTAAGCAGTTTCTTAATTGAGAGTGAAGACTTAACATTCTTTGGGGTTAGGGAGAAACCTGGCACCAGGAAACCCCCCAGGAATCCACAAGGATGACCCCAGCTAAGACTCTTAGCAGTAGTGGAGAGGGTGCCTGAACTAGCCATCTACTGTAATCAGATTGGTGACTACCCTTATTGTCATCAGCGATACTCTATCCAGTAACTGATGGAAGCAGATGGAGAGATCCACAGCCAAGCAGTAGGCTGAGCTCCAGGAGTCTTGCTGAAGAAAAGGAGGAGGGATTGTACAAACCACAGGGTCATTCATGACATGGGAACCCATAGAGACATCTGACCTGAGCTTATGGGAGCTCATGGATTCTGGATCAACAATTAGGGAGCCTGGCTGGGACAACCTAGGTTCTCTGCATGTGTGTGACAATTCTGTAGCTTGGTCTCTTTGTAAGGGTCCTAGCAGTGAGATCAGGACCTGTCCCTGGCACTTAGCTGGCTTCTGGGAATCTGTTCCCCATGCTGGATTACCTTGCCCAGCCTTGAAGCAAGGGGAGGAGCTCAGTCCTACCTCAACTTGATGTGTCATACTTTGTTCAAGCCCAGGGGCCCCTGAGTGGATAGGCAGGGGTGTACATGGAAAGTTTGGGGGTGGAAGGAGATAGGAAGGTAGAAGGGAGGGGAAACTGAGGTTGGTATATGAAATATATGAAATTTATGTTATTTAAATAAAAAAGGAAAAAATTCTTTGAAGCAAGATCTTGGCAGTAGCTTAAGCAATGTAGAAATTAAACGAAAATGTCATTGCCTTTGGATTGACTACCCATGTGTGTCTCCAGAGAGAAACAAGAAGAAGTGCTAATTACAGACTCCTTATTATATAGCCAGCACCACACTGCCATGTACTTTTAAGGCTTTCTATATTATAGGCTTCACTAATCTGCATCTAAAAAACTCAAGAAAACTCCCACCGTGGTGGGAAGCCTTTGCTGATGTCAGACATCTGCTAATGAATATCTTCACAGCTGCCAAGTGGTACCCACCTTTTTTCCCTCAGTTATCATAGTGCTTGAAAATTGCCTTTTATTACCATTGGCTGAGTGATCTTACGCAGTATTAGACTACCACAATACGACACTTTTTTGGGGTGTCCATGTGTATATTCTTCAGCTTTACTCATCATGCTGATGTGATTTCCCACATTGTACCATGTTCCAGCAGGCTCTAAAAGAAGGGAAGTAAAGCTCCTTCATAGAAGCAAAACACACAACTACAACAAAATGAGTTTCATACACTGAGAACTCTCTCTAAAACTGTTCTTTGCTGATGATGACCTATGTCTTGAGACCAAATTAAGTTCACACCCTGGGCAGAATACTTATGGTACTGAAATTATGCACCATCTACAATATTTCTATTGTGACCATGAACAAAATTTGTCTACTATGTTTCTCCTTGGCCTTGGAGAGGGATACCCATCCATCATCTTCCTAAAACTATCTAGACATAGTCCTTTTCTAGGATTTCTAGACACATTAGAATATTAATCTGAATTTATGTAAAATATGCAAATTATGCCTCATTAGATTTTTACATAACTCTTACAGGTAAGAAATATTTCTTCCATTTTTTTTCAGATACCAGTCCATGATTATAAAACTAGCAACCTTAAGTCAGACACTGGAGTATGGGACTGACTCTAAGTTGACTTCACCCACTTTGGCACTGGGATTCTCACAGGGTTGGGAGCATTTCTCTTCAATAGGTTTCCAAGCAGAATCCTCACCACCATAGTACTACTCAGGTTCTGGTGACAGGGGTGTGTTTTACCAGTTCTTTGAGATCCCTATGGTCAATACGGTTTCCTGCTATGAACTAACACATTGCAGGATTCTATGTTGCTTCCATTACCTTATAACCTACATGGCTACTGTCTGTCTGGATTACCTGGCATTCTTTCACAATGCACCCAGCATTGATGTGCATCTTATGCATTGAAGACAAGCAATTACCAAAGATATCGTACTATGTGTCTGAGTAGAGCTTATGATTGAGTAGGAATAAAAAGTGAAGCTCCCTCATGTCTTTGTACTGACTAGTAGAAACTTGAGATCTGGGTAGGTTTAAAAAAAAAAAAAGGACATGAAATTGGAAGGAGATGGGGGGGCGGTGCGTGGACCTGAAAGACATTAGAAGGAATGGGGTGGAGCTGATAAGACATACTGTATGCATAAAATTCTCAAAGAATTAGTAAAAATATTATACGTTTTAAAAGACTTGACTTCCTATGTATCTTTGGACTTTAACTTAGAATGAATTCTGGGAAGAGCATCAAAATACCCAGTTTGTTTCCTATTTCTTCAAGATTACATTCTTAAAACAAGTCATTCATGAAGAAGCTTAAATGAATTAACAAAAGGTAAAATGATAAATTGGAAATAAAACTTCCATTCAAATACTAAAATATAATTCAACATCCAAAATGTCCCTTGATTTTGATTTAGCCTAATGTCACTACAGCCATCTACCATTTACTGGGAGTCCCCGTGTATTTTCCACATCCTGAGACTATTAACATGGGGAATCCATACAAACAAGAGCCCTTGACATATTCCTATCTCGGTATTTGAGCTTCAGGCATAGTGCTTTTTAAGAATTTGTACTTTCTAAAAAATCTTTCTGAACAAAATATTACTGAGTAAGACAAGGTCAATAGGCAGAGACACCTCTTGCCTCTAATATTCCATGCTGAAATAGCAAAGTTTTCTTAACATCCCCAAAGTGGTGCTATACTCAACCAATTTTATTTTATTTTATGTGTATGGGTGTTTTGGCTCCATATATATCTGTATACCATGTTCATGCCTGCTGCCTTCAGAAGCCAGAAGAGGACATAGTGTGCTTTGGTACTGGGTATCATGGATGGTGCTGGGAAGTGAACCCAGGTCCTTTGGAAGAGTGGCAAGTGCTCTTAAACATGTTGAACTTCGTGGGTACTCTAGATTCTCCATCCAAGAGAGCCAACTATCTGGTCCCAGATTTTTCTGTGTTCACATGTCTGTCAGTTTTCATTCTTTCATTACCCCTAGTCAAGGTTCCAGCACCCAAAGCATGCAAGAACATGTAGCAGGTTGTCTGTTAGAAGTTTACACACACACACATATAATACACACACATATAATAAAGACCTGCACAATGAAATGACAACAGCAGCTAATATGCCAACATAGATGGAGAACCTCCACAGCCTTCTACCCCAGATGAAGAAATACCGATAATAATTGTTACTAAGAAAGAGAAATCAGTCTTCTCCAGGGACAAACTCCCTGATGAGTTATCCAGCCTGAAGGCCAAAACGCATACACGTATGAGAAACATTAAATGGGGTCAATCAGCAGGGTGTATTTACGTATACACTCATGTAAATGTGACAATAACTGAGGAAGATGAGGTCATCAATTTGAGAGGAAGTAAGGGAAAGGCTAAAGGCAGGAAAGGGAATGGTAGAAGATAGGAGTATGAAATTCTCAAACCTTTACTAGTGAGGTTGTGTCTCCTAGTAACATCAAAAGCCATACATGTAAAGTCTCAGCAACATGACTGCCTAAACATGCACTAAACAACGACAACAACAAACATGCTAACGTGGTTGAGGAAAAGCCCATGAGGCCCCAACCTTATACCTATGAAGTCTTCCCAACATAACAGCCCAAATGTGAGCTGAACAATTATGATACCAACGACCCCAACGAACATGCCAAATTGGATGGGGAAAAGCCCACTAGGCCTTAACCATACACAAAGAACTGTAGGCAACTAAGGAAAGTTGAGAGCAAAAAAGGTTGTGTTCCCCATGGAAGAGCACTCCAACTGATTATCCAGTACCAAATGGTCAGCTCTGAAACATACAAACCAGTAATATTTTATAGACTAAATGTATACATTATATATAAGGAATATATGTATATATACATATATATGCATATGTGTGCATACAATGACAATTAGCAAGAAAAAGATGTCATGAAGTTGAAGGAGAGTGGAGGGGTATGTGGGAGGGTTTGGAGGGAGAAAAGGAAAGGAAGAAATTGTAAAGATATTATAATTTCAAAAATACAAAAGTGGAGAAAAATAAAAATAAATTTTAATTAAAAAATTAAAGTTTCTAACCTTTTCAAAAACAATGTCATAATATCTGGAATTCAGTCAAATATCATCAAGTTTCACAACAGGCAAAATATGAAACCAACACAATTGTCCATTGATGGATGAAAGGGTAATGAAACGGTGCTATGCATATACCACAGAGTACTATCCACTCTCCTAAAAAAAAAAAAAAAAAAAACAAGAAAATAAACGCCGGGCGGTGGTGGCACATGCCTTTAATCCCAGCACTCGGGAGTCAGAGCCAGGCTGATCTCTGTGAGTTTGAGGCCAGGTTGGACTACCAAGTGAGTTCCAGGAAAGGTGCAAAGCTACACATAGAAACACTGTCTCGAAAAACCAAAAAAACAAACAAACAAAAAAAACAAACAAACAAAAAAAAGAAAATACTGTTCTTCATTATAAACATGGATGAATCTGGAATACATCATATTAAGTTAAAGAAAATGGGCACAAAAAGACAATGCTGTATGATCTCACTTATAATGTTTACAAAAGATAGTTGCACTCATGGAAGTATAGAGCAGCATGGCATAACCAGAATATGAAATTTCACTTAGTTAGGACTGAGTTGAGGAGCTGCCCTGCATAACATGGTAACTGCATGTAAGGAGTCTGTCTTCTTCAAAATTGAGAGGCATTCTTATGAAAAATATGACAGCCATGTGAGATAATGCTAATTAAATCTCAATGTAGTCAGACAATTAATGGCTGACTATAATGAATAATCACAAATATGGTATGAACATTATGAATACATGTTTTAAAACAAGTACATAATAAATTGATGAAAAATTGTCAGCTAAAAAAAATGCGAGATTTCCCAAGGAACAAAAAATTACGATGTACAACAATACAAAACCAATCATGTGAAACCAACTACCAAATGCATCAGTTTATGGAATTCACACACAAGGCTGTATGAGCAATTATCATAAATATACTCCATATTACCAATAGAATAGAAGAAGAGATGAATATGATGTTAAGAAAATTGGAATATCTAAATGGAACTCAGGGGAAACATTGAGAGATTGCAAATGAAATATCTAGGATAAGAAAGTGTGCATTGTATAATCAACAGCAGGTTGTACACCACAGAAAAATTTTAGTAGTTTTAGACAGTAATAGAATTTGTTTAAGTGAAAGAGAAAAGCAGGAAGACAGAACAAGCAGATCAATGACACATAGGACTGACCCCATGATTAAAGCAACATATATTTGAGCTGTTGGTAAGAAGGAAGTCAAGGGCATAAAGAAAAGATGATGTCATGATTTCCTAATTTCTGAGAACTTGGAACCTACTAAGAACATAACTAACGTAAGACAAAATAAGTAAACATCATAACTAAACTGCTGACAATGTGACAGAAAAGTCTGATGATCATCTGGAAGAAAGGACACACTAATTACAAGGACCAAAAGAAGAATTTCACTAAATGTCAATTGAGAAATATGCCAGCTGGAAGACATTGTAGTAGCATCCTCAGATCCTAGAAGAAAAATAGTGGTTGTTCTACCCAGAATTCTATGTAAAGCAATAGTAGCTTTCAAAATATAGGTAAAGATTTTTTCCGGATAAACTAAAGCTGAGAGAGTTTATCTCCAGAAGGAATGTACTATAAAAATTCAAGAAATTTCTTCAGGCTTAAAAAAATAACACCAGTTATAAATTGAATCTATTCAAAGAAGTGAATTCTCATAATTCTAAGTCGTTTTTAAAGTTTATGATATATTTAATCTCTTTCAAATGTAATTGACAGCTTAAGAAAACCAGTAATGCTATACGATGGGACACATAACATAGTGAAGCATTAAAACATAAAGTGTGTCTTAAATTAGTTACACTGTTGAACCCAAATCTCTTGATGATGATACATGAAGTTATAACCTTTTATTCACAGACTATAATAAGCTGAAGATGTGTGCTGTCATGATCAGAGCAACTACTCAAAATAGTTACAGAAAAGGAGACAATAATGAGAAAGAAAATAATGGAAACAGCAGAAATCGATAAAGTAGGAAATGCAAAATTGATAGAGAATATCACACTTCATTCAGTTTCTTTAACCCAACTAACAAAAATTGAAAACACTTGCCAGACTGACCAAAAACTAGTTGAAACAGTTTCAGTAGAGAATGCATCAGGCCATCACTACAAATTCTTTAAACATCAGAAATATAATTAGACTCTGTGAATCACTTTATGGAAAACATAGATATCATTGAAGACAAGTAAAAATTATGTATAGAACACAAAGTACCAAAACCTGCTCAAAAGAAATAATTGAATAGTGTTCTATCTAATTTAAATATTACAATCAGGCCTTTAAAATTTTTCATAGCTAAAACTCCACAGTCAAATAACATCATTGGTGGGTTTTCACACTTAAGGAAGAGATATTAATTGCATGATGAAGCTTCCTCACCTAATTTTATGAGGGTAACATTACCATATATCTAAATGTTGATGTAAATATTGCAGTGAAAGAAAATTCAAGCCAATATTCTTTGTGAATATAGATGTGCATGTCCATCACATACATGTAGCACAGCAAATCCAAGAATACATGCATCATTGGCATTAGAGAGTTATCCCAGAAATGCGAAGTTGTTCTGATACTTAGAAATTGTTATTCATTCTGTTGGCAATCCAGAATGAATAGCTTTAGATCCAATGAGAGACTGTGTCTCAAATCAAACAAAGAGCAACTGAGAAAAAACACTTGATGTCAACCTGTGATCTACATGCACCTAAATGCACATATGCACACAGACTTGTAATCACAGACATATTCCTCTTTCCCCACATACAAAATGAAAGATTATATGATGATTTTAAGAGAGAGATTTGACACAATTTGGTAAACATTCATAATAATTTCAGTAGACTAGAAAAGGAATTTGCTGAAAAACAAAGGGACATCTCTAGCAAGATTGATTAATACTGCAATTAATGGTCAAAGATTGAGTTATTTCTCTTTAGAAAATAAGTAGGCATGAATCTTCCTTATAACTTCTATTCAAAATTATCCTAGTATTCCTGAGACAGATAAAAACAAAATCAGAATGCTCACATATCAGAAAGGAAGCAACAAAATGCTTTTTGCCAATGACAGATTTGTATACTTAATATTGCAATAAATCTACCAAAAAGCAAGCAGAAATGATAAGAATATTTAGCAGCTGTGGATATTGTGGTGTTGTAAAAAATGTATAATGTTTGATGTTTGGCATAGAAAGTCTTTTGTTCACACACATTGATATCACACTAATGTCAAGTTTCTTTAACAATTGTCCTAGCATTTGCTGTCAAATTTTGTGTCTCTCTCAAAGGCTGGACCCACAGACTAAGGTCTAAATGTCACCAATCTTTCATAAGCAAAGAAAACTTTGCTTTTATTTGGTTGAACTTAGTATATATTGGAGGCTGTACTGAGTTAAAATCCAGGCACCCTGCCCCTCTGTGGTGACATTTTATTTGTGCTTTAATAAAGTTTGCCTGAAGATCAGAGGAAATAGCAAGCCATTTTAAATAAACAAAGAAGTCAGGCAGCGGTAGCATGTGCCCTTAATCCTACCACTTAGCAGCAGGATCAAACCATGATCATGCCTAACAGCAACTTTGAAGTCTCCAATAAGATGATGGGATCCCACAATGATGATTCCACATGGACTATGATAAAGCCATTAAGCTGGTTAACACCACCCAAAGATTGGCTTTGGACTACAAACTACTCAGGACAGTTTTGAGATGGCTAGCTGAGATGATCCAGATTCACAGACTACTCGAACAAGAACTTGAGATAAGCCCTGCATTTTCCCACTATGCAAAGACTGGACAACAAATGATACAGCTACCTCTCCCAGGACTTGACAATTAACCTGAAAATTTTCTTTTCAGGATCTCCTAAAGATGTCTTCACCCCCAGAAAACAGAAAGTAATTTTAAGAAAATGATGCCCACATTCCCAAGAGGTAGGATAGATGGTTTTGGTCCTTCAACGCCTTATGGATAATTGTCATTGTTTAGGATGGTTGGTTACAAGTTGTTATTGTTAATGGTTAAAAAAAAGATAAAAAAGATTAGATTCAGGGTTCTTGTTTAGAAAAAAAGAAAAATATAAAAAAGAGGATATAGATAAAAGGTAGATTTGAATCTACTCTGAAAAATAAGAGATATAGAAGTAATAAGATAAAAGGGTTGATTATTGAATCTACTCTGAAAAGAAAAAGGGAAGAAATAGAAATGATAAGATAAAAGATATATTATTGAATCTACTATGAAAAGAAAAAAGAGAGAATATGGATATGATAAGATAAAAAGGTAGATTATTGAATCTATTTTTAAAAAGGAACTACTTGTTTTAAATATTTTACATTGGATTGGATTTTTGTATATTGTATACAATTTTGGAATGGACTCACAAAATAGGATAAATAATGAAATTTTTGTCTGAATTTGTCAAATGTTAATGGACTGGACATTGTTAATGTAATTCTTGACTGTATATATTATATGTACTTATTGGATATAATTTATCTTATATTAGTTATAAGCTTATTTTATTATTTTAGACAAAAAGGGGAAATGTGGTGAAATTGTGTCCCCCCAATATATTGTGCACCCTAATAAACTTATCTGGGGTCAGAGAACAGAATAGCCACTAGACAGACATAGAAGCCAGGCATGGTGGCATACACCTTTAATCCCAGGACTTGAGATCTCATATCTTGCTTCGAAAAGACACATGCCTTTAATTCCAGGAAGTGATGGCAGGAAACAGAAAGGTATATAAAGCGTGGGAATCAGGAACTAGAGGCTTTTAGGCTTTTTAAGCTTTTAGGCTTTTAGCAGCAGTTCAGCTGAGATCCATTCAGATGAGGACTCAGAGGCTTCCAGTTTGAGGAAACAGGATCGGCTGAGAAGTTGGTCAGGTGAGGTTAGCTGTGGCTTGTTCTGATTCTCTGATCTTTCAGAATTTATCCCAATAGCTGACACGGAGTTTTTATTAATAATACCATTTAAGATTTGTGTTACACCACTCATATTTGGCATCAGAAAACTATGCCTGTTTTTAAAAGCCTGTGAAATGTGATCCTGGGGCTCTCCAAATGAGAAAGGCTTAGTATCAAATATAGGACCTCCAGCACATTATGTAAGAGAAGACATGAACAAACAATGAACACTTTCCGGAATATATGGTGAAAATGTATTGCATCTAAGGAATGAAGGAGTGGGAATGGGGGAATTGTGGTGTTGATGAAGCATTTGAATTCTGTAGAGCAGCAACACAGCAGCACAACCCACTGATGGAAATGGTGAGCTCACTGATGGGAAGTGCACTTTCCATTTTTCAGGAAATGAATTTCTATAAAACCCCAGATTTAAGAGGCAAAGAGCTGACCTTAAATCTCCCCCTCTTATGTCCTCCCAGCATTTTAACTGCATACACACCTATGTTTTGATTCTCAATTTTGAATTTTCTAGTACATATGAAGTTTGTGGCTAATGTCCCAAGAATAGTGCTCATGCATAGTTTGACTATGATAGATGTATTATAGAAGGATTACAGTTAGAAATAGAAGGCCATTGTAAATCAGATAATGCCCAATGCTAGAACATGGCAATAAGAAACAACAGTTCTTTTCCTAATCCATGTGACTTCCCTAGAAATGGGAATCTTTAGATCTAGTTTTAACTGTAAATCAAGTACTCTTCCCATTGTGACATAATGTCTCAGTGTGCAGAGAGTCTCTGCTCCTTCTGTTATCAGCATATGGAATTAAGGAACCCAAAGGGTAACCACTGAGACAGAACCATAGGTGTAATCTACACATACAAGTCTGTCTTGTCATGAAGGAAATTCTGCAGACAAGTTCCATAGATGTCTACTTAAAGAGCACAAAAAAAGCCTCCTGGAAGATGATGTGAGATATACATACATA